>CAUYQV010149919.1:0-54307 GCA_963574575.1 Galagoides demidoff | reverse complement strand
CTCCGCCTCCCAAGTAGCTGGGACCACAGGTGCCCGCCACAACGCCCGGCCATTTTTTGGTTGCAGCCATCATTGTTGTTTGGCGGGCCCGGGCTGGGGATTCGAACCCACCACCTTGGGTGTATGTGGCTGGCGCCTTAGCCAATTGAGCCACAGGCGCCGAGCCCTATTTTTTTTTTTTTTTGATTGTAGTTGTCATTGTTGTTTAGCTGGCCCTGGCTGGGTTTGAATCCACCAGCCTTGGTGTATGTGGCTGGCGCTGTAACCACTGTGCTATGGGTGCCGAGCCTAAGGGTTTTTACCCAGTGCCATATTAGTTTCAAATGATATTTTTCTCAATTTGTAGTTTGCCTTTTAACTTTAGACACTATGTATTTGTTTGATAGAATAAAGTGGTGAGTGCAATGTGGAACCAGCTGGAAGACAGGCTTTGCCCTCTGGCCTTCTCTCATGGCTACGATGGCCAAAACAGAGAGGGTCTACAGGACAGATCTTGGCCTCCTAGGACCAGCTGGTTCAAGATCAGCCTGGACAGCATAACAAGATGCTGTATCTACAAAAAACAAAAAACATAGAAATTAGCCAGGTGTGGTGGTAGCTCATACCTGTAATCCCAGCTACATGGAAGGCTGAGATAGGAAGATCACTTGAGCTTAGGAATTCAAAGCTGCAGCGAGCAATGATTATATCACTGTGCTCTAACTCTAGGCAATAGAGCAAGACCCTGTCTCTTAAAAAAAAGAGTGGACCACAGCCTGGTCCTGTGCTCCTCAGGACCTACACTGATGCTGGACAAGAACTGATGCACGTACCCTGGTGATCACTTTTCTGCTGAAAACCTTCCCATCCCCACCTCTCACAAGCACACCCAGAAAAGCAGCCTGCCCCCTTGCGGAGGCACCCCCACTCTCTGCATCTGGGCTTCCAAGCTGTTCCCAGCCAACCGGCTTGTCAGGGAGAGAAATTGTGACCACTTCCAGTTGACTGTTTACGCACATTTTTAATGCCAACAAGACACTCTTGACTGCTCTGTTCTTTTCCTGTTGAGTCAACAGGGAATTCCAGAGACTGGTTTCTCCCACCCCCTTTTTATTGCTAAAACTCCCATTTTCTCATCATATGACCTTCAAAAATTACTCCCACCCAGATTCCCAGGACTAAAAACAGAGTAGAGGGTGGTGCAAATTCTTATCTGGCCTTTTAATGGTTGCTAAGTCAACAGAGACCTTGTCAACAACACTTCTTTACAAATAGATTCTAGTTAGTTTTGGGGGGGGGCAACATCCCCTGCCCCTCCGCCAAATGAAGCAGGGGCTCCTGGAGGAAGTGAGGCTAGACTGAGATGAACAGGTAATGGAGGTGTGGGCCCTGCCACACGGACCTCCCATAGCAGGACATGGTACATTTGCCCTTTCTTTTCTGTGTGTCTTTCTACTTAGAATATCTTGGAGGTCATCCCTTATTAGTACACAAAAGGCTGCCCCATCCTTTTCTTTTTAAGAGACAGGGTCTTGCTCTATTGCCTAGAGTTAGAGCGCAGTGGTATAATCACAGCTCACTGCAGCTTTGAATTCCTGAGCTCAAGTGATCTTCCTGTCTCAGCCTTCCACGTAGCTGGGACTACAGGTGTGAGCCGCCATACTGGGTCAGTTTTCATGTTATTATTTTGTAGATACAGCATCTTGCTGTGCTGTCCAGGCCGGTCTTAAACTCCTGACCTCAAGTGATCCCCTGCTCTATCCTCCAAAGTCATTGGGATTATAAGCATGAACTGCTACACCCAGCTATTGCCCCCTTCTTTATAATGATTGCCCAGCATCCAATTACACATAGTGATATTCATTAGTTCTCTATTCCTTTCCCACCGTGGAACACTATGCAGCCATAAAGAAAGATGGAGACTTTAGGTGCTTCATGTTTACATGGATGGAGCTGGAAAATGTTCTTAGCAAAGTGTATCACAAGAATGGAAGAAAAAGTATCCAATGTACACACTCCTATTATGAAACTAATTTATACCTTTTATATGAAAGCTATAACCTAATAACAGCCTAAGAATATGGGGAGGGGGAGGGAGAGAGGAGGGAGGAATGGGTGGAGGGAGGGGGATTGGAGGGATCACTTCTGTGGTTTATCCTAAAAGGGTACAAGTGAACTTTTCTAAGAGTGATATTCATTAGTTCTCTATTCCTGAACATTTTGGTGCTTCTAGGTTTTAGCTATCAGAAGTGACACTGCCAGGAAACAAACAAAATACCCAAAAACTTGTACACGGCCTTCTTCACACGTGTATGAAAAGATTGTAACATCTCTGTAGGGTAAACTTCTAGAGGGAGCATTGGCAAGTCAAAGGGCATGCACGTTCCCAAGGTTTACATGACTGACAAATGTCCTCTGGAGGAGGGACCTGTCTGTGCTCACACCAATAGCATGGGAGAGTCCCTCATAAAACTCCCAGCATGGTCCATAGGGCTCGGTGGGCCTCCTCTCAGCCCCCTGAGGGAGACTATTCTCCCTGCCCTCCTCCCTTGCGGGCTACATTCTTCGTCCCCGACTCTCTCTTGCCTACCATGTTCTTCTCTACCTTCTGTGTTACTAGCCTGCAGATTCCAGACCATGCACCGCTTCTTTGGGAGAGGGAAGAAGCCCTTTGGCCAAGGTCTTGGAGCATAGTGACTTTCTCTGTTCTTGTCACAAGGGCATCTTTACAGTGGCTTGTGGGCTTAACTGTTAATGTCCGTCTCTCCACCTGACTCTTAACTCCAAGAGGCTCCTGAGGCCTCCTTGAGACATGAGAACCACATCTGTTTCTGATCACTGTTCTCTTGAACTCCTTCTTTCTCCTTTCTCCATGTCCACATCACTGTACCGTATAGTAGAAACTCCTCTGCCCTCTCTAGCCTTTAAGTCATCTCCTTACCTGCAGTGCCCTCTCCCTCCTTATATATGCTTTGCCTAATGATGCCTATGCATTATTTAAGATTATATGGCATATTTTCTAAGAAACTATCCAGCTCTCCAGTCAAATTTAACCTTGCCCACAGTCCCATAATACTGTGTCTCTGAAGAGCCAATCCCTGGGCTGAATATTACAGTTGTCTGTGGACTTTTCTGTCCCCATCTCCCCAACACACACACACGGATGTGAGGTCTTGGAGAGCAGAGAGGTGGCCATGAGCATCTGGCTGTGTGCCCCTCAGCCCTGAGCTCAGGAATCTATACACAGTAGGTGTTCAATCAACTGGACGAAATCAAACCGCATGATGCCGAAGCTAAAAGGGTCCACCTTGGCTTCTTCCACCCTTGGAGAGGCTTTCCAGACAGAGGTCCAGTGGGCAGGCAGGGCCGAGAGAGCCTCTTCCCTCTGCCTCCCTCTCCCCATAGCTTGGCAACTTTTAGACTGCATTATCCCCATCCCAGGACTCAGGCAATATCATCAGACAAGTCAGATGTTTCCCATCATTCTGGACGGTTTCTATTTTCATTGTCCACATCAGCACCGTGCTGTCAGTCTCCTCCCTAGTTGCTCCCTTCTCCTCCGCATCCCTCCAACCACCCCCCCCCCTTGCCACCAACACACCACTAGTCCCTGCTGTGAATCAATTCCTGTGTTGCAGATACAAAGGGAGTTTTGCTTGACAAATGAAGCTGCCCTTCCAGGAGGCAATAAAGAGATCAATACTGGTTATACCGAAGTGCTCAGGAACAAGGGGCCAGTGTATCCTACATCTCACTGCCAGGACCACAGTGGGCAGCCCACCCCATCCGCATTGCCCTGGCCCCTTCCTTCCATACCCTGGCACCTGCAGAGGCCCAGGATGCCCAGGATTAAGCCAGCCTGTCTGTGCTTGAAGAAAAGCCACCTGCCAACATGAAAGGGTGAGCATCCTTTGGGTGCAAAGCAACCTGCCCTGGACCTTGCAGTGACCTGGAGGGTAGGTGAGGGACAGGGTCCGGCTGATGGAGGAAGCCTGGACTTTGTGGAGATATGTCATTACTTTTGACATCTAAAGGAGGAAGGCGGAGAGCAGGCCACCATGCGAGTCCCAGTTCTGCCACTCGCTGGCTGTGTGATGTTGGGCAAGTCACTTTCCACCTCTGACTGGGCCACTGATTCTGCACCTGTCAGCCATGGAGGTTAGAGTAGAAAGCCTGGCTTCCATGGATGGGCTTCTGAGGGCCCAGGTGCCTCTTTCCATCTTGCACATGTGTGTATTTTTTTCTGGACAGAGGGTCCATGCTCCCCTTCGTGCATCCCCTCTATATCAGATTCTTAACGGGTTCCTTGACCCAGATGGTCAACCCAGCCTTTGCATTCCATGACTCCAAATGAGAGACAGGTGTTCTTGTGGTGCTGCCGATACTGCTGGAGACACATGCAGGAACTGCAGAGAAGGACTCAAGAGCGTTTTTGGAGTAACAGTAGAGGCCTGGTTGGGAGCAGGTGGATAAATCTGGGAAGACTTGCTGGAAGAGGTGAATTCTCAGAAGAAAGCGAAGTTCGTAGGGAAGGCAGAAGCTTAAAGGGGAAATGTAAAAGGGGCATTGAGGAATAATAGGGTGCTCTCTCCTCTTCTCCAGGCTCAGAAAACGGGACGCTTGTGGAGGGGGCCCCTAATTAGCTAAAGTAGCTCACAGTCCGCTACCAAGAACAAGAAATCAAAAAGTCAACACCAGCTCATTAAATACTCGAGCTGGCTCGCTATTAAAAGAATTTCCATTTCAGAACAGGATGCCTACCAGGGAATGCCAGAACTAAATATAAGCCAGCCCCCTCCCTGCCAGGAGACTTTACCGTTAGGCAGGCAGGGAGGAGGACTTTGTGTCATTACTTTTAACATCCAAATATAACCCGCCCCAGGGGGTCAGAGACAAGGCTGCTCTTTCCAGCTGCCTCCTGCCAGAGTCAGGGGAGAGTGTGAGGGGAGAGCGGGGGAGCAGACCCCTGCAGAGCTGAGAGGCCAGCCACCCCTACCCTTGTCTGAATGTGGGGTCTGGAGGGAGGGTCACTAAGGTCAAGTGGCTATGTCCAGACCTGGCTACTGGAGAGGGCAGGAGGTTGAGGCAGTTTAGAGGCTCTCTGGGTGAAAGAGGGGTTGCTTTTGCATAATTATGATTACTTTTCCTTTTCAGGCAGCATTCTTGTGGGGGGAGGGAAAAGGGTAAGGGAAGAAAGGCCGCCCAGCGATACACTTCCCTCCCCCCCACTGGCGGTGTCAGTCCACAGTGCTGCATGCAGCCCGGCTTCCCCATTCATTCTAAGCTCCTTTGGGCCCTGTGTCTGCTCACAGTCCTACCCCAGCGTCCAGCCCGGTGTCCTCAGTGGGTGAGAAAACAGAAGAAATGACAATCGTGTCCCTACCCCTTATGTGGGCAGAGGACTTTACATCACTGGTTCTCAGCTCAGCTGACCACTGGAATCTTCTGGATGCCTGGATTCTGATTTAATCAGTCTGGGGTGTGGCGTGGCCGTCTAGATTTTTAAAAGGTCCCAGGTGACCCTGATTAATGTCAAACCACATTATCAACTCAAACTCTCCGTCTCCTCAGTTGATTCTCCTTCAGCCTCTGCTTGCTCCTTCTCTCTCCCTTCAATACCCTGTGGGTGGTCCTTAAAACTACCTCCTGAGCTAGACAAGGCAGGGATCATCACCCCTCAGCAGCTAAGAAGAAACTCAATCTGAAAGTGTGACAGGACTTGCCCAAGGTCATGCAGTGGAGCTGGGACGCAGGCCCAGGTGCTCACAGCACCAGCCTCTGTCTGACCTCCCTGTCTCTGGTGAAAACCCTGGGTGGGGTCTTGACCTTCAGGGAAGCTGACCTGCACTAGAGTGTGGCTCATTTCTTGGAGCAGAGAGAGGCCCCCTCAGGGTATGGCTGGCACTGCCCAGCCTGGCCTGGGGCTGAGCCAAGCTGGAGGCAAGCCCAGGGTGGGTGGGTGGGGGGGAGACCTCTGATACCCACACACAGAGGCCACAGTTTCCGGTCAGGGGCTTATGCTCAGGTTCTCAAGTGGAACAGACCCTCTCTGATTGCCTCTGGTTCACCTGTCCTCTCAAAAGTAATAGACTTGGGATTGGAGACTTGTTGATTTTGGGGGGGCATTATCTAGTCACTGACGTCCCTGATGACTTGGTTTTCCCATCATGGTTGCTGTGATGGTGAGATGGGAAAATGAAGGTGACCACATGCTGAAATAAAACACTGCCCTCCCTCCTGGGGGGAGTGGCTGGCCTCTGCTGCTTTCTCCCGCACCCCCGAGCCTCCATCTCATCCTAAAGTCTTGCATGCTGGGGGGTTTCAGGGGAGCTAGACTTTGGCCACAAATCCTACTTGTTTGTCACAAACAACTTGTGACAAACAAGTAGGATTTGCACAAACTTTTGTCCAGAAGGAGTTGGTTTTCTTGAAACTGGGGAAGATTTCATGGAAGTAGACATAGGGAGCAGGTAGGGGGGATTCCAGTGACCTTAGCCTGCTGGTCTTCAATGGCAGTTTTAGGGAGAGGTGGGGGCAGATTCTTCCCGTCAGGTGTTGCTGGTCACCAGCTGTCCTCCATTTCTGTCAAGACAGATATCTGGGCAGTGGACCCAAGAAAGCCCAAAACAAGGGCTTCAGAGGGGCAGAAAGGCAACAAGTACAAATTTCCACACCTGACCAGTCCAGGTTAGCAGTACTATTGGCTGACATGTCCCCATGGATGGCCTGTGGGTCATCAGTGAGTGTTCACTTGGTGTTACTCCCATGGCCAGGGATGGGAGTGAAGTCGGGAGCCCCAGCAGAGAGGGGACATGAGGCTTCTTGCTGGAAAACCTCTGCTGGCTTGAACAGAGCTGAGATTTGCAGCCAGCTCACAGTCACCATTTTTTTTCTAATGAAAGTAGCTCTGAATTTGTCCCACTGCCTGGCATGGTGGCTGTAGCCCACTCAGGGTGTCAAACATGGCAATCCTGTAATTAAAGGATCACAACAAAGGAAAAGATTTGGGGGCCATCAGAAGTCCAACTTGCCATTTGATGCACCCATGTTGTTTGGAAGCAGCCTTCTAGCGTCTACGAGTGATGCCTCTAGTGATGGGCTGCTTACACCCTCCCAGAACTTCCACTCAAATGTACCACTCAGCCTTATTGCACTGGAGCATGGCCAAGCCCTCTTACCAAGCCCTCTTATCAGGCCCATAACCTATGGGAGGGTCAGAGCTGGAGAAACGGATCCCACTGCTGGAGCTCACACAGAGCATTAGGAGAGCGGCTAAGATTGGTGGTTCAAGAATTATTGTAACCTCTGGGCTGACAAACAGTCCTCCTGTTCTCCATGGCAAGACCGTACTGCTAAGTAAGTATACAGTTTGTTCCTTTCCACTGTTGTATAGTATTTCATCATATCAATATAGCATGTTTTCTGTTGTGGATGGACATTTGAGTTGGTTCCAGCTCTGAATGAAGGAACCTCATGTGAATGAATCTCCCAAAAATAAGGTTGAAGAAAAAGAAGCCAGACTCCCAAAAAAGTATGCTTTACATAATTACATTTTGTACTTTCTGTTTTCCAGGGGGAAGGAGAGAGTTAGTGACTGAAAAGGAAACACGGGGGGGTGGGGGGGGGGGCTTTCAGGTTGCTGGTAATATCCTTGAGCTAAGAGACAATTGTGTAGATATGTTTCATTCATGAAAAATAATTAAGTTGTGTATGTATGATCTGTATCCTTTGACACATGTATGCTCTACTTTATTAAAATGTTTATTTAAAAAATTATAGCCCAGGGTGGCACCTGTGGCTCAAGGAGTAGGGCACCAGCCCAATATACCAGGGGTGGTGGGTTCAAGCCTGGCCCTGGCCAAAAAACTGCCAAAAAACAACAACAACAAAAAATTACAGCCCAACCATGATAGATTGCAAAATAGTAATAGTATAATGACTGGCATTATGGAACTTTGCAATTTCTTTGGGGTTTTTTTTGTAGTTTTTTTTTTTGGCTAGGGCCAGGTTTGAACCCACCACCTCTGGTATATGGAGCCAGCGTCCTACTCCCTTGAGCCACAGGCATCACCCAGAACTTTGCAATTTCTTACTGAGGTGAAATAGACAAGAAGAGACTTCAAGGGAAATAGTTAGCCAAAAGTCTTGCAATAACAAAGATAGTATCATTCGCCAAAATTTGTTGACTATTACTGCACATCAGATACTGTTTCAAATGTTTTTGTGTATTAATTCATTGAGTCACTGGGAGGTCAGTATTCCAATTTTGCAGAGAGGGAAATAGGGGCCCAGAGAAGTTAGGTAAGCTCTGGAGGCTCACATAGCTGGTGATGGGTAAAGCTGGTATTCTAGGCTGTCCCAAGGAGCTGGGGGCACCTCCTGAGCTCTGGGGCTGCTTCAATTAAAGCCATCCTTGGGCTCATTCTGGGAAGTCTTTCAGGCTCAGCCACTGGCCCAAGAGTTTTGGGCCAACCGTGAGGAGACCCACCCCCTCAGTGTGGATGTTGTGGTATTTTTATAAAGAAGTAAATAAGTCTTCTCATTTGCATGATATTTCACGCTGACTCTGCCTCTCAAACTGTTATTCCATCTACACATGGCACTGTGGGATGCCTGCGATATTTTATAAAGTTAATAACTTTCTGTTAATTGGATGAGTTTATAGAATAGTCTGCGCAATTAACAATAATTATGCCAAAGACACTTTGATTCCAAGGGTGCTCCACAAACGCTGGCGTATTAAACCGTTTAGGAAAAAAACAACAACCTATAACACACTGCTGCAAGTCGACACACAGACACGGGTGCAGAACTCCCTGAAGTCCTATGATCCAGAATAAGTCCCTGTTTTCAGGTGACAGGATGGTGGAGCTACTGCAAAGTGCTAGGAGAGGAATGCTCCATGTCACACTTGTGTACCTGCCATCCGGACCCCCCACTAGGTAAGAGGAGGGGTTGGCAGAGCCAAGTCCTGCTGTTACTTGTTGAAGGACATACTATTCGTGCTCAGGTAACCATGCTGGACAATGTCCCCTGAGCAGTTGGCCAACACTCATAATAAACTAGGCCCATAATAACATCTCTCTCTCCTATGCTACCTTTAATCTCAACAATGCTTTTTACAGGATGACTTCCCATTCAAAAAAGGACAATTGCCTAGGGACACAGAATTCAGAGTTACTGGAATCAAACTTTTGCACTATCCAATATGGTTCCTTTAAGTCACAGACACATGGGGCTGGAAAGGGCCTTAACCTCATCCAATAGTTGAATGACTTATCCGACATCCTACCAGATGTCGTTTAGTATTTGCTGGGACGCCTGCATTGATAGTGAGCTTGCTACCTTCTAAAGGCAACTATTCCAGATACCTTTAATTATGAGAAAAGCCATCCATGTAATAGAGCTTAAATATCTCTCCCTGGAACTTTCACTTGCTGGTTCTCCTCTTTGGAGGACAAGTGAATTCTGGCTTTTAGATGACAGCTTTTTGGTTTCAACACCTGCTTGTGAGTCATGCCCTCCTCAACCACCCCAAGTCTTCTCTTCTGTAGGTTGACAGTGCCTACTTCTTGAACATAACCTTTTCTACTCTCCCAGGCTAGCTTCAGAAACCCATCCGTCTGAATGGCACTGCAAACAAATCTAGCCCTACAACAAAAAAAGTCCCTAGTCTAAAGTGTCCAAGTAACTTTCATCATTTCTTTATAGTGTCTTTAGGTTTTTTTGAAAAAAATCAGTGTTTGCAGGCAAGTAGATGCTTGTATTTGAGCTGGGGAAATGAGCAGGGAGGGAGGAAAAGGATGGGGCCAAAGGAGAGCACAGGGTTTGAGAAATGGGCCTTCTTGCGACTAAGGCTGAGTTAACCAGCCCAAGACCAGCACTGGCAGGCTTGTCCTTCAGTCCAACTGGGATGGCTTTAAGTGCTACCACTGCACGTTGCAGGGAGGGCGTCTCCAGGAGGGAGAGAACTTCCAGGCAGGCCTGTTGAATAATGCACAAGCTGTGCTCCTTTGCACCATCCCAGTATCAAGCCCACCCCAAAGTGCCCGGCCTTGCCTGGCTCAATCCCTGACCTGGCTTCTTTGCTTTTATGTCCATTCTCTCCCCAGCTCCACTCTTGCCTTTATGGTTTTAGCTTGGGGCGCCTGTGCCCAGCCCATCTGTTCAGTCCCATATGCTTCCCGTAAGGACTGCCAAGTCGAGGCCTGGTGCTCAGTGACTCTTCTCCAGCCTGGAGTGGCTGGTCTCAGTCTCCCTCTGTCCAAACTGGTCACTGGGAAATAGCCTTGCATGAAGCCTGGGCCTTGGGTGCAGCCCAGGGGCAGTGGGGGCATGGCTATTGGCCTGGGACATCTGGGACACCCAGACCAGCCTTAGTCAGAGACTGCTGCTTGCTAAGGTACAGCTGGCCTTAGGAGATTTGCTCTTGAAGCCCAAATGCTTAGAAAGGTGACCCTCCCAGGCTGAAGGGTCCACTCATGGGGAATCTACAGACCACAGAGCAGAAAAATATTTCAGGAAAATTAGGATTTAGGGAAAATGGAAAATATCTTTAATCTCTTTTTGTGCTCCTTGCAAATCTGTAGTTCCTTTTTAGCTAAAGAATTTAAAAGTGGATTATGGATAACGTATTTTGATTCCAAAATCTTCATGTTGGTATACTTAAAGGGGTATAAATGAAGACTTGAAAAAAAATGATTAGACTTTGGAACAGCAAAGTTTCCTGTGTTTCATCCTATCTTTTTTTGTTAGTGGGGTAGTAGATTACAGACGCATCTTTATATGCTGTCACACATCCGCCTCAGGTCACAGGGTACCTCGCCTTGTTAAGTCACTAAGAAGCGTGGCTCCGAGGCAATAATGTGGGCTTGAGAGCAAAATACCTGAGTTCAAATTCTGACTCTTTGACTGTCTCAGGCTCCCAGTTTATTTATTACTTTTGTGACCCTGGGCAACCTTTTTCAGCCTCAGTTTCCCCATCTGTCGAGTAGGGATAATAATTTTTATCCCACAAATTTGATGAGAAAAATTGTTACAACAAATTTGATAAAACATGTAGCATGGTGCACTGGAGACAATAAATCATTTGTTGAGTAAATGACAGCCTGGTGACTTTGAGTGCCCAAATGTGAACAATTGCAAAGCAGTGGCCCAGCTTCCCCAAGCCCCCAGATAAAGTCCCGGGTAAAGCTCTAAACTTTAGAGATGAGAAAGCAGCTCAGACCAGCAGATGGAGGGATATGATCCAGCTTCTCTGCACAAAGCAGAGCTAGGCCTGAATTTCATCAGCCACCAACAGCGGAGAACTAACAAATTGCTCTCTTTACCTGACCAGCACCTGTAAACACTGCCTCCCCCTCCCTCGGCCAGCCCCCTTCTCCTATATCTCCCCCTGCCCAGCCCTCCCCTAGGATTAGATTGGATTCTAGTTTTTTAAGGCCCATTCTGACACCTCCAGCCAACCAACTGCTCCACTTAATAGGAAAGACACTGTGAGTGAAATTAACTCCAGAGGAGATTTCCAAGCCATTGCTCAGACAGGCTTGTCTGTTTGCCTCCCATTTGGACCAGGACCCCCCACTTTGCCACATCTTCTCCTTTGGGCTTCCCCCCCACCCCATGCAATGGGGAAAACATTCTTACTCCTATAAACCCATCTTAGACCTAGGACAGGGTGCCCACCCCACAGAGGCAAGTGAAGACCAAACACACAGGATGAAGAGTCAGTGTGGAAATCTACAAAGAGTGGACCTGGAACCAGACAGATGAAGTCCAATTCCATTTCCATCACTTATTAGCTGTGTGACCTTGGGCAAGTCACCAAACCTCTGTGTGTTACAGTTACCTCAACTGGAAAGTGGGTACAATAATAATGACTGTGTAGGGTAATCGTGAGAACTAATGAGGATAATGCCCATGCAAGTGCTTCAGGTAGTACCAGGCATACATGATAGGTGCTTAGTATAACAGACGACAGCCCAGTTAAAGGCCAAGTTTCAGCTTTGAAGCAGAGACAGAAAAGTCCCCCAGGTCACAGTGATTTCTTCATTTCAGCTAAACAGCTTACTGTCTATGGAAATGGAATCTAGGACAATTAAGCTGGAGATATGAAATACTTGTGTTTTTTTGTGCCCAGCTCAAAATTTTCACCCGTTAGGAAGCCTTGTTTGACTAAGCCAGTCAAGTCTTGTTTTTTATTGATTGTTTTTTAACACTTATGAAACACATTTGGCACCATAGAGAAAATTCAATTATAAGTAAACACGATAGGTGGATGGTTAACTTACACACTATTAGGAACAATTTATTTACTGTCTGAAACCCTAGGGTTAGTAATGTTCAAGTGGCTCAGTAGTGACACCTATCTGTGAAGTCTGGTATGGCAGACTAGCTCTATTAAACACAGAAATCCCTTAAACAAAGGAGAAGGAATGCAGAAAAAACAAACTTTCAAGGGTGAAGTCAGGGGATTCTGAGACTTAGGAAAAGGACCTGTTTGTATGTTAGCAGGTCCATTTTGTTTAAAACTGTTAATGTATTTGCATCTTGTTCAGTTAAACACTTAGATGCCAAGAATATGGGGATCTTTCTTGGGAGAAAGGAATTTAGCTATGGAATTAGAAGCTGGGCTCTTCCATGTGTTGGCTGTGTGGTTTTTCAAAAATTATTCAATAGCATAAAAACCCACTCTCTTATCTACACAAAGGAGATAATATTTACCTTATAGGATTTTTAAAAAGATGAAAAGCAATCATGTGTGACATTATTTGCCACTTATTAGCTAGGTATGTAGCCTCCCTGGGCCTCAGTTGTCTGATTGAAAAGTAGGAATATCATGAATTTATCATACAGATCAATGAAAGAATGTATTTTATTAAAAATGTCCTATAAATTAAAGGTTTTTTTTTTTTTTTAAATTTGGTTATTATAGTAACAAGGGTACTACAAGACCTGGAACTTAGATAGTCTCCATTCCATGTTTATTGAATGAATGAATGGTGGAATGAGAGATCATTCACCTAGTTCTGGCTCAGATGTTTGACAAAATGAAGACCTCTTAACAGGAGATGAGGTCTGATGAGATTGATGCCAGACTTATTTTTTTCCACCAGATCCATGTTTAGCTTTGCCACTCAATGGGCTGGTGGCATGGAAGCTGTGCAGACAGAAACAAGGCAGTTCTGTACCAGTATTCTGTCTCACCATGGTAATACCCTCTTTGTTGCAAGACAATGAACCTGAGAAGCCACCATCTATAAGATTAAATTTTGATTTGTCTTTCAGAAGCAGGGACAGGTTGTACGAAGTTGTCCTTTCATTTTGCCGTGAGACTAATGGCATAGAGTTAAGAGGGAGTTGGCTGGGGGGGTGGTGAGCCTGCAAAACTAACAGGCCATGGGGCTCTGAGAACACCATCCTGACCACTGGCTCCCATGGAGTAGCTTTCACATGTGCATTCTGGGGCTCTACTCCACTACAAAGTCCTGGGTGAAGGACTATGGCTCCCCCTTCATGTCTTGTTTCCTCTAGTATTTTCAGTTGTGAATGATCAGAGTCCTAATCCACTGAGGGTGAGGGGACCCCAGTACCCAGGCTCTTTAGCAAAACTGTGAAGCAGCTCAAGTTCATCTCAATTATCTATAATTTGATGCTGCTCATCCTCCCCCACAAGGCACCAGTTTATAGGAAGCTTCCTATGCTACATTTCTACAGGATCCTATGGATAGCAGAGTTAGTAAGTAATACAGGTTATATATAAATAATCTTATTTACTGAGTCCATGCTAAGTATCAAATGCTATGAAGTGTGCATACATATAAGCTTTTCTGGGCAGACTAAGGTAGTCATTATGATTGCTGACCTCACATTAGAGTGAGCTCAAATCCTGGTTCTCTCCCTGACTAGTTGTGTGGTCTCACACTTGTTATTTGATATCTCAAAGCCCAGTGCTTCCTACATAGACCTTGCCCTTTCCTCAGTCCTATGGGACATGAGAACCCTAGTTTTTCATCAGCTAGCATCAACTGAAACTCCCTATGGTGTTAAGGTGCATCTACTTGTCTAACATGCTAAATTCTTCCTGCAGAAGGTCCCTTAGCATGGATCTGGGTCAATTAGTCTCAGCACCATCACCCACCAGTAGTGGAACCTTGGGAAAGTGAAATAACCCCAGAGCGAGTTTCCTCACTTCTAAGGTGGGGACAATATTAATATCTATCTCATTGAATGGTTGCCTCTAAAACACTTAGCCCAGTGCCTGATATATGGTCAACGTTCAATACATTTTGGTTAACATTTGGCTCTACTGTTAACCAAACATTCCAACACATGAGAAAGCAGAGGCCCAAGATCATACACCTGGGATTTGAACCCAGGTCTTTCAACAGAGATCAGATAGGTGGTTCCCATTATAGGATGCTCACTCTGAATAATGTGTGCTAAGACCTAATGATGGACAATGCCTCGTTGTCCTGTCCATAAAAAGTTACAGTTTCACAGGAGCTGTCAATACTTTGTTGCAGAGAGAAAAATGTTGGGCATCTAGGTACCATCAAGGAGAGGTGGGAGAGGAGGAAGTATAGGAGAACAGTGGAGAAATGGAACTACTTACCTTTGTTAAATGATTAACTATTTACCATTTGTTGGTTTCAAATTAAAGTAAGTCTAACCAACTTGCAAAGCCACCTACCAGCTTCAACTTGATTGAAATCAGCTCAGTTGGACTGACAGAATCACAAGCAGTCACAGAGAAGGGTGGAAAGGTGGGGAGCAGAGCTGGAGGACCACTCAGCGAGTCCTGGGAAGGGCAATGCCTATTCTTTAGCCCCCAAAGAATGACCAGAGCCATTCTTGACTTGGTGGCTCTTGACAGAGTAGTGAATAGAAAGGCAATATAACCCTGCAAATAGAAGAGAACTTGAAAGTTGAAAACCCATCTGTAAATAAATGAGCTTTGGGGAAGATGGGTAGAAAGTCGGCCCATTACAAGTCTTAAAGGATGAGGTGTACGTGGGTCTGGCCTTTTTGGTTTGATATTTTGGCCTTTTAATTTATGGCCTGAGTATGGGTGAGATGATCCTTTATCATGTTAGGCATTCACATGCCCACTGGTGGCCCCAAACAAGAGCCTCCAAGTCACTATGAGGCCCCTTAACTTGTTGACTCCTAAGCCTGGTCCTGGGAACAGCCCCCATCCAACCCCCATGGAGAGGCTTTATAAGCCCCTGGGGTTTAAGCCCAAATGCAATCCCTAGTTAGAAGCATAGTTTCAGGAGTCAGCCCACTGGGGAGAGAAGCCATTTAGCAAAGGTTTCTCTGAGAGAGGCACAGATTAATTTGTGACAAGGTATAGGAGAAACATAACCAGAGTTTGGGAAGCAGGGTTGACTGTTGAGGTTTAGGTCAGTGATACCCAAACTTGTCTGCACATTGGAATCACCTAAGGAGCTTCAAAGCCCATGGCTGGCCTGGTGGGTTTTATTCCTACACATTGTGACTTAATTGCTCTGGGGTATGGCCTGGTTTAGAAGATCCCCAGGTGATTCTGATGTGTGGTTAGTTTTGGTCTGGGACCCCCCCTCAGAGAAGGAGTTCTGCTTTACCCCAAGTCCTTACTGCTCCTACCCCAAACACACCGCATTCTCTGCAGGAGGCCTTACAGATTATAGGGGTGAGGGGATTCAGTTGAGCATAACCACTAAATAAAGGGATTTCTGGCCCTGGGAAGTACCCTCTGGCATTCAAAACCTCTCCCACCTACTTCCTAACACCTGCCGCTCTTTCACTGGGACAAAGCTCTTTATTCCACAGTGAGAGATAAGGCTTAAAACAGCAATGCCCTTGGGAGAAGAAGGAGTGTGACTCACATTCCTGCTAAGCTATAAATGACTGATGAGGGAGAGAGAAGACTTAGCCAGGCTGACAGCCCGAAACAGGGAAGCAGTGTGAAAATATTCAAGCTAGTGGAGCCCCTCATTTTAGAAATGAGAGAACTAGTCTGGAAGTGAGACACAACCCGGTCATGTCCTTCTGTTCAGTAGGTCAGCTGTAGCGTCTGGGGCCAGAGAGGATATTCTTTGTCCTTGATGCACCTCGGTGCAGGGCTGGCTTTGACAGTCAAAAATGAGGATGCAGCCTATAGATGTCAATGGCTGATCTTTGCATCAGACCTTAGACTACCTCGAAATGGCATTTGGAAATGTGTCAGCCATTAGCAAAGCCTTTGAGTGCTACTGGCATTTCGTGGGTAGGGTCCAGGGACACTATTAAATAGCCTGTAATGTGTAGGACAATCCTGCCCAAAGGAGGATGGTCCAGCCCCAAATGCCATTTGTGTCCCCTTTGAGAAACACCATTAATCCTTGTGCCACAGCAGCCTGTGATGCCCGTCTTTCGCTGGACCCGTTATTGGAGCGACAGTCCCGTGTTTGCTGGCATGACCTTGACATTGGCAGGGAAAGTAACCATCTCCAGGTAGGCTCTACAGGCACTTTGAAGCTGGTTCCTGGGCAGCTGGGCTTCCTACAGGCCTTTGGGACATTGCCCCATTATATGGAGTTGAGCTCTGGGTCCAGGGAGGCTGGTGACCCCCACACCAGCTTCAGGAGAGAGGGTAAAAGTGCTTCGTGAGTGTGGTTTACCACAGCCCCCTTCTGCTGGGACCCTCATCTCTCCTGGCAAGGAATCACCCCAAATTACCATCTGCCCTTGCTCAGCCTTGCCCCCCATGTGAAAACTACACAAAGTAAAGTGCTTCCAGGGAGGGTCGCACTTTCTTGAGCAGACAGGACCCCGCCCTGTGTCGTCAGGGCCCTGAGTGGGAAATCGGGGCATTCTCACGCTGACTAATTGCTTTCATGGACTGTCCCATTCCTCTCCTCTTAATTCACGGATATATGTACTTTCTTGATTTGATGGTGAGGCAAGGTGAGACAGATAGGCCAGTCATGTACCCTCTGTGAGCCTCTGTTTCCTCATCTGTACAGGGTGCTGGTAATGCTGCTTGCCCTGTCATGGTGAGGATCAGAAGGGACAAAGTATGGCAGAGTTTGTGGCAGATTCTCAAGCTATCCCCCTCCAGGCAGGGGGTGCTTATTCTCTCATTGTCTTTCCTGGTTCTTACTATCCCTCCTTCCCAAGGGCCCACCGCTGCACACCTGGGCTTGGGCAGGGCCCAGGTCCCCTGGCCTGCTGCCCGGAGGACCATCCTTGATATGTCGCCCACCTGGGACAAGGTACAGCAGGTACACAGTAGGGCAGATTTCCTCATATACTCCAGAGTGCCCATCACCGGCCCACCACCAGCACCCTACTCCTTTAGAAGAAAGAAGGGGTGAACCCACAAAAGAAATCAGCCAGGGCTGACGGCCATGGTTCCTGTGAGACCTTCCATTCAGGAAGCAGCGCTGACATTTATGGCGGGAAGTTTTATTTCTGTGGTAAATAACCTCTAATAGTGTAGGTCATTAGACTAATTACAGCAGATAATTAATTTTCTTTCTCTTTTTTAAGGCGGACACATATTACAAGAGAAACATAATTTATTCCTTTCCTTCCTGGGCAGATATGACAGGGCTCGTCCCACCGTCGTGCCCTGCTAGAACTTCAGGTGGCAGGAGACAGTTCCTCCTCAGTCCCTGAGTCTGCTAAGGTACTGCCAGAGGTCACCCAGAGTTCTCCACCCTTCTTCTCCCTCTTAGACAAACTTCTCATTCAAAAGATTCTTCCCCACCGCTATCTGAAGGAGATTTTCATGAGATCTGTCTGGTTCATCTCTGGCCTTGTGCAAATGAGCTGGTGCTTATTTCCCAGGCCTGGACCGAAGGCCTAATCTCAACCCCTGACTGTGTGCCGTGCCTGCTGGAGGAACCCAGTCCTGCTGCCCACCTTGAACCACTGTGTTCACCGTCTCCTGCCAACTGATGCCCAGGGCTCGGTCTCTATGTACACCCCATCCACTGCCTGTGGCTTGGCTCAGCATTCAGCTCGATGACCATGACTCCAGCCATGATGGTTTTTATTTGAGACAGAGTCTCACTTTCTTGCCCTTGATAGAGCGCCATGGAGTCATAGCTCATAGCAACCTCAAACTCTTGGGCTTAAGCGACCTCCGGCTTCAGTTTATCATTTAGAAGAGATGGGGTCTCACTCTTGCTCAGGCTGGTCTCAAACTTGTGAACGCAAGCAATCCACCTGCCTTGGCCTCCCTGAGTGCTAGGATTGCAGGCATGAGCCATTCTGCCTGGCCAGGCATGAGCTTATATGTCCAGTATCCAGCGGGGGACTTCAGGAACTCCTACACCTGGCGCTTGGCCTATATTATGCCTTTGAAGTTTTGAAGGAGGTTTCAACACCCTCATTTTGGAGCTGGGGAAACTGAGGCTCTGGGGTTAAGTGCTTTGTCTAAGATCACATACCTGGGAAGGTGACCAAGTTGGGATGACCACGTAGCTCAAAGCAGGGCCCCTCAAGTGCCTCCTCCAGACTTCATGAATGCACCACTTTCCAAACTCCTGCAGCTCTGACCAAGATGACTCTTCTTCCCCACAGGGAATGGAGGCATCTCCGCACTCTCCAATTCCCTATACTTCCCACAGAGATCATCATGTCCTGGGGACCTGAGACTTCTCAATAATTGACTTTATATTTTAAAGGATTTATGTTGCATAAAGCCCTTCCATCATGTACTGCATTTGAACCTTACAATATTTCCGAGAGGGACACATCAGCACATCATTATTCCAATTTCAAAAATGAGAGATGGAGGTGCCAAGGGTGATACCACTGGGTAGACGTGAAGACAGATAGAGTCAGATCTCTTGCCCCCATCCAGGGGTTTCTTTACCACACACTAGCTTACGGAACTGCATAAAGGATGGGGTGAGTCCTCCCACTCACTCCCTGCCACCCCATAGAGGCAGCCTCTGCTCAGCAGGCCCTTGGGGAGCAGCGACTCGTCATGACCTTGGGGCTGAAGAGAGAACAGCAGGGCCTGAGTCCCTGGCCCCTCCAGACTCTAGGTACAATTAGAAGCATAAGTTTTCTCATCTGTAAAATATGAAATCCTTTACTAAGTCCCAAATCTGAAACCTCAAGAGTGACCTCTAGCCCAGTATGTTCTGATTTCTTGGCTCTTTTTTTTTTTTTGAAACAGAGTTTCACTCTGTCACCCAGGCTGGAGTGCCATGGCTTCAGCCTAGCTCATAGAAACCTCAAACTCCTAAGTTCAAGAGATCTTCCTGCCTCAGTCTCCCGAGTACCTGGGACTATAGGTGCCCACCACAATGACTGGCTCATTTTTCTAAGTTTAATAGAGACAAGGTCTTGGTTTTTCTCAGGCTGGTCTCAAACTCCTGAGCTCAGGTAACCCATTTGCCTCAGCCCCCTATAATGCTAGGATTATAGGCGTGTGCCCAGCCACTGGGCTCCTTTTACAGAATTTCTGTTTCATGGTTCTTCAAGACCCATCTCAACACCAGCTCCCCATGAAGTCTTTCCTCCTCTCCCCTGCATGTCTCACAGTGCTTGTTTGTTCTTACGCAGGGACCATGTCTGCCTTGCATTATAGATAATGGGGTACAGTACTTGGGATGGCTCCTTGGGGAGGGGCAGTTATATGTGGACTTATGTCCTCCTACTCTTTGATCTAGAACCATCCACCAGAACCAGGACCTGTTTCTCTTGGAAACTAACTGGCCCAACCCACCCATTTTACAGGTGAAGGAAATGAAACTCAGAGAGACAATGTCTTTTCCAAGGTCACAGAGTCAGACCTGGATTCCTAGTCCAGAGCTTGTTCCATTCCAGGCAGCTGCTGGCTAAGTAGAGTCCACCTGCCATGGCCCATCTTCTCTCATGGGAGGACAGGGGCGCAGCAGGTGGGATGGGCATCAGAGTTAGCAGGCCCCAGCTGGACATGGACTTCCCAAACTTGGGTGGAAATTAGAAATGGCGGATTGATCAGTGCTAATGAGGCTTAAAAAAAATCCAGGATTAAAAAAAAAGACAATGAAGAAGAAATCAGCTTGACTTCAAGCCTAGATCTTTCTGCCGGCAGAGGACACCTGGTGGTTTTCTCTATCCCATGTCACTTCCTACTGGGAGGGTGGGTGGACTGAGTGTGGGGCACATAGGGAGTCCCTTGATGGGCAAGTACTTTTGGCAAGGCAGCATCTCTGGTGCCCAGACCCCTGGGTAGAGGAAAGCTCCCGGCTGCCCATGTAGGACTGGTAGGGATAGGGGCGGCACTTGGGGAAAGAGGACAGCACTGTCCCACCCCAGGAAGCAGCAGACCAGGGGCCTGGGCCAGACTGGGCAGGGGTGATGAGCTGTTCCTAAGACAGCTAGGCAGAGAGCAGCAGAATGTGCGAGTGATAGGCGCAGATGGTAGGAGACATGGATGGAGATGCAGAAACACAGGGTGGGGAAGGGGGATGCTGAAAAAGGGAGGAGAGCCCGCGGAGCCCCACAGGAACTAAGAGACAGCACATCAAGACAGCAGACCACAGACAGCTCGGCGGAGCCCCCATGGAGAAAGGGCCAGAACATCACCCCCTCCTGCCCTCTTGTCCCTCTAAAGCAGTGGTTCTCACCCTTTCTAATGCCATGGCCCTTTAATACAGTTCCTATGGGTCTCGACCCACGGTTGAGAACCGCTGCTCTAAAGGGTACGGTAATGACATCTCCCACTCCCACACCCCTTACTTTTCTTCTTACAGTTCCCTAAAGAGAAAGAGAAGTGGGGAGAGGGGGAAGAGACACAGACAGGCAAGAGCAGGCCCAGCTGTGCTGCCAGGACAGGCCACCAAATGCATGTCACGTGCCTGTTTGCTGCTAACTGGCGCAGCAAACAAAACACTCTACTGCCCAGCTCAGGGGCCCCAGGGACATGCAAATCCTCACTCCAAATCTCAGCAGTGACTCCTGCCAGGCCAGGGAAATGTGTGGGTGCCCAGAAAGCTCTGGAGTGTGGAATGGGGGTAGCAGGCAGAGAGAGAGGTGGAGGGAGGTAGCCCACTCACCAAGGAGCTTCCCTGCAATGGCCCCAGGGGGTCTTGCTGGGACGGTCTCTCCACCCCCACTGCCCTGTACCCAGCATGCACTCAACCAGGTCTGGCAGGAGCTTTATGGCCCCGTGGCCCTGGTGCACACAGCAGCCCTGTTAAGTAAGAACAGGTGTATCCTCCCATTCTACAGATGTGGAAACTGAGGCACAGAGTGGCAATAAAGGGACTCAAGTGGTGGCAGATAGGACCAGCATCTGAAAAAAGGCAGCTGGATCCTTGAGTGACTCCAGGCTATAGAGAATGAGATTTTCCTAAACAGTGTCCTGATTGGACCACTTTAGTGTGGTGGCTTTGAGCACGGCTGGATGAGGAATGCCTAGGTTCAAACTCTGGCTCTGACACTGTTCCTATATACGTGATAGCAGGTCACGTTGGGTCGCTAGGCCTTAGTTTCCTCACCTATAGAATGAGGATTACAGCACTTAGGCCACAGGGTTATGGGAGTGAAATGAGACTGTGTGCATAACATGCTCAGAATGGTGCCTGGCACGTAGTAGGCACTTTTATAGGAAGGAGTGGTGGTGGTGACAAAAGCAGAAAATAAGAAGAAAAGAAAGGGACCCTCAGGAAACAGCTGTGCTGGCCTCATAGGTCTATGGCTAGAGGTCCTGCTTGCTGGGACACAGAGACCTGGGAGGCCTCGAACCTGAGCTCTCTGGGGGCCTCCTGCTGCTGCCAGGTGCCAGAGTATCCTCCCCCACTCAGCAGAGAGGTGAAGAGCTTTTCTAGCACACCAGGCAGGGTCTGCTGCAGACACCTGCCTGCTGGACACGGGGAGGAACAGAAGGACAGAGGGAGCCCTACCAGGGTTTCTGGAACATGGCCTCACCCCTTCTACTTCCACTGCTCCCTAGGAAGCCTGAGAGGACATGGGGGAGCTGCAGGCCCTCACCAGTGTCCACACGGCTCACCCCAAACATTATTTACTATCTTCCCTCCACAGGATCCCAGAACTCTCCGAGATCAGAGAAATTAGTTCAGTTCAGCCTAAAGGGCAGTGTCTCTAGAGACATTGCATTTTGGAAGAAGCTCAAAGGGGGAGTTTGGCAGGGCAGAGCTTTCTGTGGGCTTGTGTGTGTGTGTGTACACAGGTGTCCCATTACTTAGGAAGCAATCGGTCACCCACTCATCTAACCATCCAGCCACTCCTGCTTTTGAGCCTTTTCCCTAGTACAGGCTCTGCAGCAACAGAGGCCAGAGATCTGGTGCCTGTCCTTGGGGAGAAGCCACCTAAGTTAAGGAAAGGAGCCTCCCTGGCTGAGTCGCAGGCTCCTCCCTGGCCGGAGCAGGAGAGGCATCAGAGGAGTGGCAAAACCTCTGGCCCACAGATGAGAACCCTGCAGCCCAGAGCGGGCAGTCACTGGCCAGGTCATCCCAGAGTGGTAGAGTTAGGAGGGACCTTAGCAGCAAACTATTGTAGCCTCCACCCCATAAGGGAATGTCTCCCATAGCCTCCTGGCTGGAGGCTCTCCACATGCTGTCTTAGCTGCTGTCATGGCTAGGAGGCTCACTCCCTTTCCAGAGAGGCCACTCTGGCTGTTGGTCATGGTAAGCAAGAATCAGCTTTCTCCCAAGCCTTTTGATACTTGAAGATTGGGACTAAGCTTTCTCAAAGGCTTCCCTTTTGAATTTTGCTCACATAATGAGTCTCATTCTACGGTGGTGCAGGGTGATCAAAGGGATCGGTTCTAGGAGCTGGAAAGGCTGGCCAACGTGGTCAAAAATGCAAGTTTTGTTGTTGTTGTTGTTGTTGCAGTTTAGTTGGGGCTGGGTTCGAACCCACCACCCTTGGTATACGATGCCCATACCACGCGCTGTGCCCCTGGCCTCCCATGAGAGAAGATGGGCCATAGCAAGTGGACTCCAGTGCCCCACCCACTGAGCCATAGGCGCTGCCCCCAAAATGCAAATTTTACTTAGTAGTGCTAGCGTAGACTTCCACTGAGTTTTATCACATGGCCCTGGCATTTGGTCGGGTCTAGAACGGGGTTTTGTAGGCAGTGTGAACCCAGGAATTTTCCCTATGCAAAAAATTCAAATTACTGTGGGTCACTTTCCCTGGAAGGGATTTGATTTCTCTGTATCTAATAGTAGTACTAATTATAATTCATAATCATTGTAACCGTCATTTACCATGTGCCAGGCGACAGGAAAAGTGCTCTACGTGTATTACCTCATTTGATTCTCTCAACAAGACTAGGAGGTAAAAGTTATTTGTTAACAAAAGGAAACTGAGGCATACAAGAGTTAACTTAAGCCTAAATTTACACAAGTAGTGAGGGGTAAATTCAAAGCCCCTCCTGATATTGGTGGCATGACTGCTCAGGAGCGGATGTGGCCAGGTGGGTTCTCAATAGCCTTTCAACCCCAGGACAGTGACGTCTGCCATTCAGCCTTCTGGTCAGGAAGACAACACAGGTACTGTTCTCTTTCTCTGGCATCTGAAATTTGGGGTGACAACTCTCCCAAGAAGGGTGGCAACTGGGGAGAGTTTGTGTCTCTCTGTTGCCTGTGGGAACACTCTCTGCCCGGGTCTGGTCACCCTTCACCCAGGGAAGGAGATTCTTCCTTCCAACTGTTAGAGTAGGAAGGGTAGGGAGGGGACAGATGTGTTAAACTCAGCCCTCACCCCCTGTCAGTGCAGAGGAGGACTGAGTGCTCTGAAAAGTGGGTTAAAAATGGCTTGGCTGTACCCATCTTATCTGCTTTATACTGAAAGCCTTCAGCGCGTGGCAGGTTTTCACGCAGAATTTTCCTGGCTAATCCCTTTTGTTAGCTCTGATACCGACATTGCAATACCAACCTTGTCTGGGCGATTTGAGAGGGATTACAGACCCTCAATCCTTCAGCATGTGGGAGAAGAATGTTTTCTCAAATCAAATTTTTCACAAACCTGTTTTCAAAAATAATCAAAGTGCAAATCCCTCCTTGGGATTGAAGGCGGCAGGGGTGGGGGTGGGGGGGTGGAAGACACTTGTCTTGTCTCTTCAAAAATGCAACAAGGCAAATGGAACATTGTTCTCTCGGAGGGCAAGGCCGGGTGTGGAGCCACCTGGCCGATGAATGGCCCCTGCCTGGGGCACCCTCCAGACTGCGATGCCCATGGCATGTGGCTCTGTGAGGGGAGGGGAGGTCAGGCATTTTGGTATAGGTGGACACTGACTGTGACCCCTTCTCTGTGACCTTGTGCACAAGTTGGGGAGGAAGCAACAGGGCCAAATTCAAGTTCAAGTGCAACAAATGCATGTTAGTAACTTGTTGTTCATCCTGCCCTATGCTGAGCACTGTAGGGGACACAGTGATAAGGAAAGTTTACTCTTGCTGTGAGGAAATCACAGATTCAGGGAAGCATCCATATACCTAGAGAATCCTGACACAGGGTAGATTGCGACAGGGCTATGAGGGAGCAGCAAGGACAGGGAAGGAGAGTTCAGCTTTCTTAGGAAGCTTCCTGGACATGTGGAGGACACAGGACATGGACAGTTGTGGTGTGGGGTGGGACTTTGGATGCCCCAAAGTTACCCTGCTCTGACCAGAAGGAGGACCCACAAACAGGCACTGGGGAGACCTGAGGTCTGGGCTGTCTGCCATTGTCACCAGTGTAGGGTCTCTGGCCTGGACCACACCCTTCCAAGCCTCCCTTTCATACTGTGACATCAAACCGCAGCTGAACCTCCTTCTCCCCTTCCAGCTCCTAGATGAGGCTTTAGATGGTCAAATGACACATGGTGTAAGATGTTGTGGGCTTGTGGATTTAGCCCCAGTTGCTAAGGGCCCTGGAGCAAGCCTGGAGTCGATGCCACCCGGAATTTGCATTAGTGATTTCGCCTTAATACTCTGGTGACAGTAGCTGATCAACAGGGCCCCGAAGCCACATCCACTTGCAAATCCTCTTCCCTGCTGCCAACCCCTCCTCCCACTCCAGCCCCATCAACACACTCAAATCTGGTCTCCCTTGCCCCACCCCAGCTGCAAGGTGGCCCCTTGCCCCTTGCTGCTGTCATGATCGTGGGTCACAGATCGGAGCTTGAGTGTCCCAGTCTCAGGACCTGGGCCTTTCTTTTCCTGATCCCAGAGGGAATCGAAGTCTGGTGCTTCTCAAGAGCCAAGGCCTCCGGCAATAAATGGGCCTTGAAATCGGATTTTATCTCTGACGTTGGGCCACTGCAAGGCACAGGGAGTGAGCGTGGCCAAGTCATAAGCCCCCCGCCTCCCCTGGCTGGCACCACCATGTGAGCTGCCCACCAAGCGCACAGTGGGCTGCTCAACAGCGGCCATAGCACTCTTCTGGGGGCTGATTAAAGATGGATGTACAGCCTGGAGGTGACTGGGAGCTCAGGCTGCTCCCAAATGCATAACCCCAATATTTTCTTCTCAAGCGATTCTTCTGCTCTTTGATGTCCTGCAGCCGCACGCAGTCACATGCAGTCACATTCGGTTTGATGCACAGAAGGGGGGGCGGGGGGAGAAAACCCCAGCTCCATCCACCCACCCTTTCCCAGCAAATTCAGTTTTACCATTTCATCCCTGGCTGGTCAGGAATCTAGCAAGCTGTGGGCTGTCTTTCCACAGCGCCAGAGTCAAAGATATCCAAAGGATGCAGTGCCAGTGGTTGGGTTTATGGCTTTAAAGGCAGAACATCCTAATGTGTGCATGTGTTTATAATTATGTGACTCCCCGGTGAATTCTCCCCTTCCCAGAGTGCACCCAGGCGCAGAAGAAGGACGGGCTGAGTCTCATGGTAATTTTTGTCAGGGCAGGGAGAGCAGAGAAGGAAATGAAGAAAGAAAGGGCAAGGGGAGCCCCAGAGGGGCCAAGGACGGGAAGGAAAGGAGAAAGAGCAATGGAGATCTACCGAAGTGGGGGAAAGAAGAGCACGGTTTATGAGAAAAGAGAAAAAATAGGAAAAAAGAGGAAGTCACCTTCGTGACATGCAAAGAAGGGGGTGATGTAGTGAAGTCAGAATACGGGCTGGGAGATGCTGCTTTAGTCAAAATTGGGTTATAAAAATGGAAAGGACTTGGAAGGGGAATCTTATTCCCATGGCCCTCAGTCCTCCATTCTTTCCATCCTGCCCCTCCCCCAAAGCACTCAACCTGCTGTATTTCCATGCAGAGCTGCTGGTCATTTCTCTTCTATGCCTGCCCAGATCACAGCTGGTTGTCCTACCACCCAGCTGCCTCCTGAAGCCAGGGGCCTTCCTTTGCAGGCAAAGAGGGGATTAGAAAGGGGAAGGTTCATAGGGTACATGATGGGAATTCCGTATTTGAAAGAGGAAAACCTGAGCCTTTTCATTTGCACAATGGCTACAGCACATAAAATTATATCCAGATTTCTCCTGGCCAGGACATTTGGGGAATAGGTGAGTATTTTCAAACATTCTTTTTAAAAGAGTGAAGCAGCAAGTTTCATTATCATATTTTAATTAAAAGGAAAAAAATTCTATTAAACAATTCCCAATGTATTGGGATTAGCAAAAACCAGCACCTGGGACCCAGTAACTCAGCATGTATGAACACACGAACAAGACTTATTTTCCTTAGAAATTATCTCCGCACCTGCCCCTCCACTACAGCTAAGTAAATGGCTTCCTGAGGGCTCCGTCCTAGGCAGGCCACGATGAGAGGCTCATGCCCGGGCAGACACCACTACCCTCACTCCCCAAGGGAGAGGGAGAGGGAGGGAGTGGGAAGCCACGACTCCCCCTGCCTGGTTGGAACCCCCAAACTAACCAGGCAAATAACCTGGCTTTAGAACCAGGTAGTCCTGGGCTTAAAATCCAGCATTAAGGCTTACTAATAGGGTGGCGCCTGTGGCTCAGTGAGTAGGGCGCTGGTCCCATACACCGAGGGTGGCAGGTAGGGTGTGGACATGTA
Organism: Galagoides demidoff; assembly: GCA_963574575.1. NCBI lineage: Eukaryota > Metazoa > Chordata > Mammalia > Primates > Galagidae > Galagoides > Galagoides demidoff. Next base: position 27,384 of record CAUYQV010149919.1, on the reverse strand, counting down.
TTGGGTGGCTCCTATAAGACTCAAACCAGTCAGTAAACACTACGAACAGGCAGATTTGGGTTCTACATAGTGTGATCAGCCATCCCAGTTTTTGCAGGACTGTCCTGATTTTAGCACTGATAGTCACATGTCCTGCGAAACCCCTTAGTCCAGCTAAACCAGGACAGCTGGTCACAAGGGTTCTATACACGTAACAAATGTGTATGTGTGTGTGTGACAGCTCTGTTGAGATATAATCCACATAGCATACAATTAACCCATTTAAAATGCACAATTCAATGGTTTTTAGCATATTCACAGAGTTGGGCAGCCAGTACCACAGTCAATTTTAGTACATTTTTCATTATCCCCAAATAAATCCCGTGCCTCTTAGTTATCATTCTAACACACCCCTCCCCAAGGTCCCCCAGCACTAATTTACTTTTTGTCTCATTGTCTGTTTTGGACGCTTTATACAAATGGCATCCTATAATGTGGTCTTTTTTGACTGGCTTCTTAATGTTTTTAAGGGTTTTTTTTTTTTTAATTTTGCAGTTTTGGGCCAGAATTGGGTTTGAACCCGCCATCTCTGGTATATGGGGTTGGCGCCCTACTCCTTCAAGCCACAGGCGCTGCCCCTGTTTTTAAGGTTTTTAAGGTTCATCCACATCACAGCACGAACCAACCCTTCTTTCCTTTTCACGGCCAAAAGAAATTCCATTGTTGTGGATATACTACTTATCCATTTTTTTTGTTTTTTTAATAGACATTTGGGTTGTTCCCACATTTTGGCTGCTATGACTATTGTCGCCGTGAACATTTGTGTTCCGGTTTTTATATGGATCTATGTTTTCATTTCTCTGGAATTTCCAGGAGTAGAATTGCTGGATCGTATAGCAATTCTGTTTAACCTTTCAAGAAACTGCCATACTGTTTTCCACAGTGGATGTCCCATTCCCCACCAGCAAAGCTCAAGGACAAATTTCTCTACATCCTTGATGACCCTTGTTATTATGTCTTTTTAATTATAATTGCCCCAGTGGGTGTGGCAGGGGCATTTTCACAGTCAGAGCCCTCAGGAAAAGAAAAGGGTTGCCTACAAAGTGGGGAGACCCTCATCATCCTGAGTGTCCAGGCAGGGCTGGCTGCACCTGGAGAAGGGCAGCCTCCATTGGCTGGGAGGCTGGAGGAGAATAGATCTGAAAGTCCGTGGCTTCTTCCTTCTAATCTGGGGGCTGAGGGGCCTGGAGGAAGGCTGGAGAAAGGGAAGGGGGAGGAGGAGGCAGACAGCAAGGCTTGCTTCATCCCGATTCTGCTAAGGGTCTGCCTGGGCAGCAGACACAGCTCAGGGATGGTTGGCTGGGCCCACGCTGTTGCTGGCTATGGGAGAAGTGGCAGTGGTTGCAGAGGCCCCAGAAACCTCAGCCACCACCCCATTCTGGCTGCCTTCCTGTGCCTCCTGCTCTCTTTCTGTAGGACTCCCGCCCATCTGTTCTTGCCCGTGACACCTGGCCTTTCTGTTTCCATCTTTCCAGCCAGGCCCCATAGGAGGGACTTTCCCTAGGAGTCTTCTCTCATGGAGGTGACACGTGCAGACTAGTCGTGTCTGCCCACTAGTGATTGGGGTGAGTGGGGGAGTGGAACGGTCCTTTGGAGCTTGGGGGCTGCCCAGGAAGCTTCAGATGCAGTGGTCACAGCCCCCAATATGTCACAAAACCACAGTTCAGTTCTCAGTGCCTGAGCGGCACAGGTGGCTCTCCCCCTCCACCAACTTGTGCTCACAGGTGGCAAACCTGTCCCACTGCCCACATGAAGGTGAAGGGGTCACCCCTACCAAGGCAGTCCATCCCATTGTCCAGCACCTCACTGACATTTTGGTATCCTGATGACATGCTGGTGGAGGACCCTGACATAAGTGACCTGTGCCATCCTCAGGAGAGTCTTTTAAGAAAGACCAGGGTATTATTGCTTTTCCTGGAGATACAGGGTGATGTTCATTGTGTCATAGTCAGGGATCAGAGCCAGCCTCCCAGTTCTGGTCCAGTCCTGGCTCAGGCCAAACACTTTGGCATCATCCTTGACTCCCCTCTCCAGCCCCATCCAGACCATTCGGAAATCTGCTCATTTTACCTTCAAAACCTGCCTTTAACCTGATCGCTTACGTCCCCACCACCATGGCCCAAACCACCATTTCCTTTTACATGGTGATTGCTGAGGCCTCCAACCCATACCTAACCCAGCACCTCCCTGGCCTCCGCAAATGGGCCACCCTCCGGTTTTCCCTTTTCAGGGTCTGGTGTATTTTAGGTTCTTTCTCCATCCTCAGTTCCCCCTGGTATAGTGTGGGGCACAGAGCTGCAACTCACTGAGATGGGTCATGTAACCCACAAAGGGGAGATGTGTTTCCTGCTCAGTGTGTGTGTGCACGTATGTCTGTGAAGCAGTGTCTCTGTGCTCAATCCAAATAATACAAAGACCAGGCACGTAGCCATACTCTTGTCAGAAGCTTCTTTTCTCTACCTGTACTATTTTTTTTTAATAGAAGGGAATGTACACATTGCATTTTGTAGCAAATCAGGTCAAGAAGCTCTCCATCTGGCAAGATGAGTTTGTACATCTCCAGTAGGGCCAAGGCCACATCTCAATTCCCCTGCCATCCTGCCAAGTGCACTGGGTCTGATCAGATGCCAAGACTGGAGACTGGTTGACCCAAGGGTTCTGGACAAGGATCACTAGTGACGCAGATGGCTAACTTCCCCCTTCTCCCCACCCCTAACGAGGTTGCCTGAGAGCTCTGCAGGCGGCAGGGGCTGTTGGGGAGGGGGCAACCCCAGTCTTAGCTGTTTATCTTTCAAGTCTGATTTCAGCGTCCTCTGCGAGCACATTAGTGTGAGAATGTCTCTTATGGTTAGTTGTCTGCATCCAAGATGAGGGGATAATGACTTCCCTAGTGTCTCTTCCGCGCGCGCACGCCCAGCCTCACCAAGCAGACACACACGCTGCCTCCACACAGAGCTGCCGTGTGACTGTGGCCCCTTCCCATGTGACCCGGCCAGTGGGTACTGGCTACGGAAGCTTTTTAATTGTCCAGGAAGGGCATGGAGGCATTCAGTTGGCATCAGCTCTGGAGCAATAGATTGGAACCTCTCAGATAAGAGGCCCCTGGCTCAGAAGAGGGAGACAGGCTTGGAGGAGCGACAAGATGTTCAGGCTGGAGAGAGTAACAGCAGCATCCTCAAGTGCTGATTCTTGCCCTAGGACATAGAGGGTACTGAGGCTAAGGATTAGCCCTATATCCCATTCTGGGCCTGTGTCCTCTGTGAAAGGAGCACCCGTGGAACATCTGTATATCATTCACAGCTAGGCCCTTCATGTGCTGGAAGAGGCACTACTGAGTCCATATTACCAACAAGGGAAACTGAGGCTCAGGGGTCCAAAGTTACATAGCTGGTAGGTGGTTGAGCTGAGATTCTAAGATGTCTTCTGCCACTGAGCTGACACTTTCCTGCTACACCACCCCACCAGTCTTTGGAGACAGCTCCTTTCTCTGAACTTCTACTGGGGTTATCTCCACCCCACCACCTAGCCCTCACCATTGCTCTTGAACTGTTCCTAGTTTGTAAGCCCCAACCCCAAGCGCACTGGACAGTAAGGTCACAAAAGGCAGAAAGCATGACTTAGGCTCCTGCAGTGTTTCAGAGTCTCCAGCACTCACTGGACACCCAGCAGCAGCCACTGTAGTAAGTACTTTAAGTGCACCCTCTCCGTAACCCCTGTACCCCTCTGCAGTGAGCGTTATGACTATCTCTGGCTCTCTGGCCATTCGCTTCCTCCTGTCTCACGCTGGCCTCCTCTTTGGGGCTCTGGCCCTGTCTGCACAAGTCGGCCCTTCCCCAGGGGTCTGTGCATAAGCCTGATCTTCATGAGTCACAAAGAATGGGGGTGATCAGGTCCTACCAACAAGGCGCTGGGTGGGGCACAGGCTGTCAAAGCCACCAAAGAGGCTGCCAGGAGAGCAGAGTGACCTGTGGTGATCTGAAAGGATCAACTCTTTCCCTGAGGATGGGCAGGAGGCTTCAGCCCCCTGCACAGCTGCTGCCTTCTTGGGCCAGTGGGCTGTCACGCCCCCAGCCCTTGCTACTCTGCAGATGAAGACATGAGCTTGGAGGGGCTGAGAGACCCTGGGTGATGCCCATCCTCCTCTTAGATTCCTTCATGCCCTTTCCATCTCCGACCCTGGGCCTGCGACACCCTCCTGGCCCAGGCTGCCACAGCTGTCCTAGGTTCAAGCAGCTTGGAAAAGGCTGTCTCCTCTAGGAAGCCCTTGGGAAGGGAGGAACAGGAGAAGACGCCAGGACCGTTTCCCCAGCCTTCCTCTCCAGAAAGGCAAAATTCCTCTGGTTTGCCTGTCCTGAGTGCCACCGAGACCTTTGACTCCCACCCTGCAGGGATTTGAGACCTCACCTCTGCTGTCCTTGTTTCCTAGTTCTGAGTCTGGATTTATCTGTCCCGTGTTCTCTCTCTGTCTCCTTGTTTCCATGTAGTTGCCTTTGAAGCTTTTATGGGGCGAGTTTAAGATCCAGAGAAAGAAGTGCAACTTCACACGGAAGCTTGTAAACTGATGGAGCCTCTAACCTCAAGAGGTGGGACAAGCTGAAAATATAAATAGCTTCTGTAAGGGTTTGACTCAATTCAGGGATGTTGGGACTAGGTAGGCAATTGAAGACAACCAAAGTGACCGTGCTTGTGTGTGTCTGTGTCTGTGTGCATGGTGTATGCCCCGACTATACACACAACGCCTAGGTAACCACCACACACCACCACCCTCCTGCTGACACAGTGTCACCTCCTCCCGGTTACAGAGTGCCCTCACACACCTCTTCCATCAGGAGGTCTCCTTCCAGGTGACCTTCCATCTGTCACCCTGTGGGTGCACCGAGCAAGCGTTATTTGCACAGATGAGGAAAGGGGTCTGGACAAACACTAAGACCCACCTGCAGTCAGGTCAGTGGGAGGCAGAGCTGGAAAGTTCCATACAAGCTTGTCTGAGGTGGGGAACATGGATAGGCCCCCTCGGGCCACAGAACTACTATCAGGTAGAGGCGGGCTGGACACCTGCTTGGTTGTCCCCATTCGGACCCCACCAGCCCTCCTTCTTTTCTGTGGGACACAGTTCCTCGCAGGGGAGGCTGTGGGGATAGACCCAGGAAGGCCCAGGGAGAATCTTGGGCTCAGGGTTGCCCCCTCTGCCTGCCCCCTGGACACACATGCTTCCTTTCTCCTGAGACAAACACATTTCCCAGCCACCCCCAAGTCTCCCAAGGTTCCAGGGCAAGAGCCAATTCTCCTCTGTGGAAACAGGGGGCATTTTAGAACCCCCAAGGTGACAGACAGACTTCTCTACTCCAATCCTCATTTAAAAGGCCAAAGCACAGAAGGGATTTTCTGGGTGCCCTCCTGGTTTTCCATGCTGTGCCCACCTTTCCAGAGAGCCAGGTGGCACGGTGTGTCCAATCTGCCCTAGGCCCACAAAGATGCCAGGGCGCCCAGTGCATTCCTGCATGCGTGCTGGCACGCGACACACCCCCTCCAGATACTCTCCTGCCCTAAATTGAGCCCATTTAGAAAGTTTGCTGTCCTCCCTCCCACTGAAGACATCCATCACTTTCCCCAGCAGAGGCGAGGCGGCCACAACTCCTTCCCAGAGTTTATTAAATACATTCAAGTGCCTATTTGTAGCTGTCAGGGAGACGCCAAGGGGGAGCGGGGGAGTCTACTCAGCCATGCTGTGGACAGCTCAACCTCCAGGGCAGGGACCCCTCCCTTCTACAAATGTTTCTCTGCTAAAGGCAGGGCTGGGGGGCACCTCCAGCCCCAGTGTGGTTGACCCCACTCTCAGATAGCCACTCACAGGTGGAACAGACCAGGGATCTTGGCGGGGCTGGCCAGCCAAGGCCAGAGCCCAATGAGGCAGGCCACACACCACACATGCACTTGACCCCACCTCAAACAGCTCACACACTCACCCTGATCCAGACCTCACTGCTGCCTCAGAGTCACTGATGGGCCTGGGAACCCTGAGTCGGGGGGGTCACGGTCCTCCACATGGGAGAGCCTCGCTCAGTAAGGCCTTGGACTCACAGACAGGCAGACGGCTGGAGAGAACACTCCACAGTGGTGGTGCACACCTGAGCACAGTAGGAAAATGTTCTCCAAGGGGTCTGCAGGGCTTCCCTGGCCCAGGGCTTCCCTTTTCCCCAGAGAAGGAAAGCGTTGAGAGATGGCTGGCTGCAGTCCCAAAGGATCACAGAGGCCCTGAAAATACCTCCCTGCTTGACAGATGAAAGTGATGAGTCCAAGAGAGAGAAAGGGGGTTGCTTGGGGTCTGTACCCCAATATCCTCTCATTGCCTCTTTGTCTGAAGACACAGGACTATTGAGGCTAATTTTTCCCCTTCCTAAAATTCAAAGAGGATGGGGGGAAGGGAGAGAAATTCTAGGGAGAATTGAGACTGAAATTATGACAGCCCAGCTTCCCAATTTCTTGAGTCATTCCTTTTGGAAAATTATAAGATATTTCCAATGTACAGAACAGCATAAAGAATTATATAATCTACATCTGTGTACCCACCGCCCAGCATTAACCAATCCTGATAACTTGAGTGATTTCTATTTTCAACTGTAGCATTAGCAGCTATATGGTTAGCTGAATTTTTACAGCTCTTTTCAAATGTAAAATAATTTTATTCTTTTCAATAAAGGCATTTCATTAAATGTATAACCAGGATTTAATTTGGAGACCTTGGAAGACTTCATTTAAATACACTCAAAGTCAGAGAGAAAAAGTCCTCTGTCAGACCATGGGTCCTGCTATTTTGGTCCTGTTCAGACTACAGGGGAGAGAAGGGGCTTCAGGGTCTCAGAGAGGCCTGGAATCCTAGGGAAATGTTTTCTACCAAGTTTTCTAAGTGGACCCTCCCTCCCGGAATGTTTGATGATAGGAAGGGAGGCATGGGTGGGAAGCCCGACCCTGAGTCCCTCCTCTAATTCCTGCCCAGAGCCTCTCACTCCATCCCTTCACCCTGGCGTCCATTCCTCTGTCCCATGATGCTCCGCCATGTACCGCCTGGCTTTTATGTAGCGTTTACTACGTGTACCTGCCAAGGTGTTAGCTGATGAATGAGTGTGTTGGGGCCACTTAGACCAGCTCAGAGAGCCAGTTGTGCGTCTTCTCAATCCCACGTTTAGTGACATCATGTGGGTAGCACACAGTTTGCCGCGTGGGAGTATTTATACCATGGAAATAGATCTGCAAACACCACCAATTAGGGCCTCCCCCTTCCTTGAGAGCTGGTTGTTAAACATTTGCCAGCACACCGCTGGCCTTACCATCCCAACAATATCTGCATTCAAAAGAGGTCGCCTAGAGATGAAGAGGAGACACTGGGGGACCAAAGGAACGAATCACAAATGGTCGCATTTCAGGGACGAGACTGATGATACGAAGAGTGAAGCAGCCACCACTTAGCACCTTGCGGCTTGACAGGAGCCTAGCAGTGACCTTGTCCAATCTGCTCACACTAGAAAGCAAGACGCTATCCATAGAGGTGACACAGCTTTCCAAGGACACAGGTGGGCTTATCACCCGCATCTACCTTTCCTAGCACGTTTTACCGGACATCATGGTCTATGCCTGCCCCCAAGCCTGCTCACCAGGATCTGGGTGGAGGTAGAAAGGGGGCACCTGAGGCAGAACCCAGGTGCCTTCAGCAAAGGCACAGAGATAGGAATGAGGGTGCCCTGCTTTCTCAGGAAAAGCAGGATGACCCTATGCCACATCCTGCCTGGACATCAGGGCTTCTGGTGTGCAAACTCTGAGAGGTGTCCTATAAGAGGCTCTGCAGCCCTCAAGCAACCTGGGAGGGTGGCTGTGCCAGCCAGCCCTGCATGGAGGCTCTGCCCAGCCATACCCACAGGTGACCAAGCACAGCCTGGTCCCAAATCCCCTTGACCTCCTTCCCTCCGCCAGCACCATATGTGCTGGTGTCCATGCACTCACTCAGAGGGGAGCCGCAGTGGCCTGGAAAGCAGGGCCGGTTTTCCTGCCCAGCTGTGTGTCCCTGGGGTAAATTACTTCCACTCTGGAAACCCAGAGGAAGGGCTGGGGGTAAGTCCGAGGCAGGCGCAGGCCAAAGGTGGCTTTGGCAGCCCTTTCCCGAGCAGCAGTGTCCTCTCGGAGGGGGACTGCAAGCAGAGCAGGGCCTGCTTCTGTGCGGTTTGCTTTTGCCAACCTGCGATCACTTAGGGGCCAAGTTCAATTCCTTGAGTGTCAGAAGAAATAAAATGTGAGCCAAGAAAAGGAGAAAGGACTGCGGAGGGAGGAAGCCATGGGCCCCGGTGAGGGGAAAGAGCACAGGCTTTGGGGTCCGACAGACCAGGGTTTCAGGCTTTGGGGTCCAACAGACCAGGGTTTGTGGTTGCCTCAGCCCCGTCATCACAGGTCACGGGATTCAGGTGAGTAATTCATTTTCTCGGTAAGATGGGAACAGTGGTGACACTTCATCCTTTGGTTGTATGGCATTGGAAGGAAACAACACACAGCTGACTTTACCTCCTGGTAGCTATTTAAAAAATGTTTATTCCCTTCCTTTCCTGCAGCTGCCCCCACCCAGGCTCCTGGCCTCCCAGGCAGGCAGCCCAGGCTCCAAGGGGGTTGTCCTTTGGAGATAGGAGGTGAGGTCTGCACAAACTGAAATGCTTGGTGTGGCTCTTGGGAAGGCGAGTGCCTGCCACAGACAATCAGCCCAGTGGTAGGGGACGTCAGGGCCTCATAGGTTCAGACTTAACCTGTCTCTAGAACAATAAACAACAACTAAATCGTGTGCATTTATTCTGGCTGGGAATCCTGCTAAGTGCTTTACTTACATTACCTCTATTTTTGCAGACTCAAAGGAAAAGTCTTTCCCTTCAAATCAGTCTCCCCAGCTCGGATGAGTTCCCTGCCACCGCCAAGCCATACTTTCTCCTAGGCGCAAAGGTTCAAAATGTTAACATCTTTGACTCTCCCATCTCCCTGGCTTCCTGTGGTCACCTGTGGGGCCCGGCTCTGCACCTTCACTTTCCTTCCAGCCCCCGGCTGACTACCCACCCGTACCTCGGGCAGGTGTGGGAATACTCCTAGCAGGTTCTTCTTCCCTGATCTCCCTGCCCTGGGCTGGCCCTCTTGAACTAATTACTCACTTTATTGAGAGAGTAAAATACCACTGGCTCAAAAAACCTTCCCCAATGCCTATCAAATAATGCATGAGTTCCTTGGTCCCAAATTTGTTCTCAGCCTGTTTCTAGACCTATCCTCAGGTCCTCACTCCCCAGACAGACCCTGGAGAATTTTTGCCCCCTCCATGTCCCCAGTGCCAACCTGCAAAGCTCTTCCTCTGTTCTTCGGAAATGCAGCCCTCCCCAGAGCTGTCTCTTGAGGTACCACCCAGACCAGCCCTCCCTGTCTTCTCTTTGAAAGGCAGGGCATTCTAGGGCATGGAACAGTGGGCAGCACCTGGCCAGGCCACCAGCTTGAGCACCATTTCGGACTCCATCACTACCAAACAACAATAAGAACAAAACACAGGATGGCTTCCCTGGCGGGTGCTGCAGAAACCCAGCCCTCCTCACTCCAACAGACTGGGTTCTAGAGCACACTGATGGCTCCTCTGTTCAGTGTCTGAGCCCTGGTTACATCTCTAGCAAACGTAGGAATAACTGAACATCTAGCAACGTGTAGTCCTCCGGAGTTTCTGAGTACTTTCTGGACATGATCTGGTTTCATAGTCACAGCGTCCCTTCAAGGCAGAGGCTCTTACTCCCACTCTAAAGAGACGGGCTCAGAAAGACATCGGGGATGGCTGCCTACCCTGAAAGATGGTCACGGTCATTTATCAACTATTATCTGTTAGTAATTGATTATGGGCATTGGTCCGGCCTCCTAGGGTGGCTCAGGCTCACTTCTGTCTTCAGAGTCAGGGCTTACCCTAAACCAGCAAGGCCCGCTGCCCTTGGCCTTGCCTCCTCCTTGCACCACCTTCCTCTGTAGGGTTTTGAGACTGCAAGGCTGAAATTGAACCCTTGGGCCACTCTGGGCTCAGTAAGATCCAGCAGCCTGGGGAGGCCTCCACCCAGGGGAGGCCCTGACTCCAAAGCTGCTTCTCAGCCTGGATGAGGTCGCATTGTTTCCAGAGACCAGCACTGGCAGAATTAGTCCCAGGTGTGCTGTCTGTTCTAGTCCCCAGACCTTCTTCTTCATGATTAGAGGTGACCTGGCTGTGGGAACTGATGCTGCCATGGTACTGCTTCATCCTGAGGAAGGCAGCTGTACATCTCTTGCATGAGACAAAAACAGGATTTGGAGCAGCTGACACTTGCCCCCTCCTCCAAGGCTAGGGGGTGGCAAAAGCTCTGTCCCATGGCTGCTGTGCCTTTGACTTGAGTAGGTCACGTACCCTTTCCAGCCCTTGCCTGCCCATCTGTGACTGCAGGGCAGGTGTTAACACATTGCCTGACAGTTGAAGGGTAACATGCGCACACTTGAGGCAACCATGGCTCTGGTCCTTCCCAGGCCAGGTAGAAGGGGCGGTGGACAGCTGGTGGTCTATACAGATACGAACCCTGGGTGCAGTTTTAAGATGCCACAAGGGACTCTCATTTGACCTTCCAGAGGGACATGGATGAATAGAAACAGGCCTGGGCTAATCATAGAATTCTCAGTCGTGGTGGTAGCTGTGGGGAGGGCTGGGGAAGCCAGGTGTTCTCCCATTGCCAACACCCCCAACCCACCAGCCCAAGAAAGGCACCAATCACCTTCATGTGGCTTTCAGGAGCACAAGAAGCTTGGGGTCAGCTTCTCCCTCCACCTCGCAGCTGCCTCTTCCACTTTGCAGGAGGGCACAGTTTCGTTTCCTCTCTCCAACACCAGCCTCTCCCCAGGTTCATCAGAGTTCAATGTCTAGCCTTGCTTAACTCCAGGGAAGACAGCTAGGACCCTGGCCCCAACATGGAGATGGAAGAAGACACAAATGGAATCGGTGCCTCCCTCCAAACCCTGCCCGACATGGGACATTGAGCAAGCTCCCTGGCTTGGCTGAGTTTGAGTTACCCAAAACAACGAGGAGGGTTTTGCCTATGCAAAGAGGGAAATGACCAGCATGCACACCACGTCCAGAATCCTGGTCACCATCAGCCACATACAAATCCACGGTCACTTTTCTCAAGATTTCCCCCCAGTTGTTAAGCGGATTCAGTATTCTGGCTTTTACACTTCAGATGACCTCCTCTGGGGACAAGCACTGGTATTTTGTCAAGCTTGACACCAGGATGGCTTCTGGAAGGAGGCAGCGGTTCCAAAGGGATTCCTATCCCTCCCCCCAAACTCATCCATTATTTGGCCTTAATTCAGCCTTGTCTCTTTTCATCCTCACCTTCCCACAGACCTCCTACTTTGCCCATAAAAAAGGTACGGGTTCAATAGAACATCAGCATTGGGAAGGATGTGGGGAAACTGGACCATTCATACCCTGCTGGTGAAAATGTAAAATGGTGCAGCCACTTTGGGGACCAGTCTGGCAGTTCCTCAAATGGTTAAACATACGACCCAGCAATTCCACTCCTTAAGCACATACTCCAGAGCAATAAAAACATACATCCACCAAAAACTTGTACACATATGTTTCTGGTAGCATTATTCATGATATACACAAGGTAGAAACAATACGTGTTCATCAGCTGATGGATGGATCAACCAAATAAGGTCTATCCATATGATGGAACATTATTTGGCCATAAGATGGAATAAAGTACTGATATAGATGATTCTTAAAAACATTAAGAAGGACAGTAAGTGATGGAGCTAGACACATAGGACCATATATTCTATTTACACAAAATGCCCCAAACAAGCAAATCTATAGAGACAGATGGATGGCTGCTTAGAGACAGAGGTGGGGAAATAGGGACATGTTGGCTAAAGGCCAGGGGGTTATTTCCGAGATTATGAAAATATTCTACAATTGATTGTGGTAATGGCTGCACATACCTGTGAGTATACTAAGACCCCCCCTGACCTGCGTACCTGTTAGATGGGTGAACTGTATCATGTATGAATTTCATCTCAACAAAACCATCAGTGGGTCACTACGAAAGTTTTGAGACAGATATGTTCTGGTCCATTATTTCACTTCCAAGGAACACAGTCGACAGCTGATTCCACTGTGCAAGTTTCAACTTGCTTGACTTATCGATGTTGCTGGGAGGGTTTCCCTTGTTTTCATCTGTGCCGATTTTACATTTCTTGATTTTTACGTATCTCAAAACTTTTGAAATGACGCACATATGAAAAACTGGAACAGGGAGAGGCGGGCTCACGTGCTAGGTACACTGCCAGAATGCTCTGTGACCCTGGCACGGTCACTCACTTCTCTGGGCCCATCCATGAGATGGGGCATGAAAAACTCCCACCTCTGGGGAATGCTGGGAGGAGGCAGAGGCAAGGGGAATGGAGACAGAGGCATTATTTCAATGGGCGAGATTTATTGTTGAGATGACGCTGTCCTGGGAAGCCACGGCTTCTGTGAGTTACAGGCTTAGAGTCCTGCGGAATATTAAGCTGGAAGGAGCCTAAGAGAAGAATCCAGAGCACAGCAAGGATACTTCTGTCCTCACCCAGGCACGCATGTGCCCACTCCTCTCCTCTCCATCAAGAGACATTTATCTCCAGTGTCAAAGATACTGAGAGAGTGGAGCAGATGGGTAGAGACTCCAAAGCTTTACTTCTGGCACCTTGGTGGGGCCGCCTGGAATGGCCTTTCTCCTCATCTCTACCCCAGGATGAAAAATAGAGAATCAGATTCAACAGTCTCCTGAAACAGTAAACTCTCCACCCACGCCCGCCTCCCAGTCCCAATGCCAGGTGTCCAGATGTTGCAGCAGCTGCCAGCACATCCTCTCTCTCCAAGCCCCTAAGTGCACAGCCCAAAGCTGAGCCCTGGCGCAAGCCTTGCAGCCGCCCCTGGGCATGGGGCCAGCTCACACTCAGCCCTGCTGCCCCAGCTGCTATCCTGATGCCCTGATATTGGGGTCTGTCTGCAGGGGAAGCCGCACCCATGGGCAGAGGGGTCGGGCTGTGCCCAACGTCACACAGGAGGACTCCACATGCAGGTAGAAGAGGGTGGGCTATCTGGCTTTGAATTCTGAGGAGCAGAATATAATAATCATGCTGATCACCATCATAAAAGCAACAATAATAAATAGGTGCCACTTCACTACACACCCGGCATAGACTTTACAGGTATTATTATTCAAGACTTATAATAACCCTATGAGGTACCATCTGCATTTACAGATGAGGAAACGGAGTCTCAGAGAGGTTAAGTATGCTGCTCAAGGTCACACAGCTAGTCAGCAGTAGAGACAGGATTTAAAACGAGGTCTGTTTGGGGGTAGTCAGAGGAGAAGTGCAATCTGTATCCCCCTTCAGGCTCTCCACCAGGAACCACCCCGTCCCTCAGTGCTAGAAAGCAGGGACAGCAGGGACGCTCAGGCATCCTGAAAACCATGGCTTTGATTTGAGGGCAATCTCAGGCAACTGTCTGAGCCTCCATGGAAGTTGGGGCAGGCCCCAGACCACATTTATGACAGGTGCCATGAGGGAACTTCATTTAATTTCAAGACGTAGATGCTGGGGAGAGGAAGTATATTTTGCAAGGGTTAGGCTGGAAGGCAGACCTGGTCACAGCACTGCCATCCACCTCTCTTTGCCACAGCAGCTAAAACCAGCTGCCCTCTACTTACTCCACAAAATGGGACTCAGGGTCAGTGTTGTGGTGCTGAGCTGGAGCGTGCATTTGCAGCATGACTGTCTTAGAAGGTGAGACAGGGCAGGTGACGTCTCACACTCTTCAGAACTGGTGTTCAGAGCAGCGAGATGTTTCAAGGGAGCCCCTGCCATGAAATAGAACCAGACTCCAATCCTGGTTCTACCACGTAACCCTGCATAAGCTTTGATTAGGAATCTGAGCTGCTCTAGGCCTCAATTTGATCAGTTACAAAGGAGATAATAACACCTAGAGCACTAGAAGTTTCTAAGGATAAGAATCATGATAGTAAAGGCTTATATAATATTTACTATGCACCAAGAACTATTTTAAATATTTATATCTATCTATCTATCTATCTATCTATCTATCTATCTATTTAATCTTCTCAGTACCTATAAGGTAGATTTTTCTACTACTCTCTTTTATAGATGAAAAAAATTGAGGCTTAGACAGGTTAAGAAATTTGCTGCAGGACCCAACCAAATTAGTGGGGGTGCCAGGATTTGAACACAGATTCTAAAGCCTGTGGTCTTAATCATATACTATACAGTCCCCAGAGAACACAGGTGAAGGTTCTAGCAAGAGTGTCCAGACCATGCCCAGTCCAGGGCCTGGGGGGGTGGTAGGGACACACACATGGTACCTGCGGTCCTCAAATGCCCCAGGGCACCCTGAAGAACTGGAAGCTTAAAAGGAGATGCCAGTGTTTTGTCATCTGGGTCCTGCCACCAACCAATCAAATAGAGTGCTAGAAATACAACTAGTACTCTAAGATAAAAACAAAAAACTTCACATGTTCAGTCACATAAGGGGTTTACATACCAGCTGCGGGAGACTGGAATAACCCATCACCTCTCAGGTGGGTCTGCAAGGGCTGCAGGGTATGCCACTGGTGACAGAGACACCATGTGACACCCAGCCTCCCCCATTCCCGGGCCAATAGCAGCCAGCTCTAGAAAGCGAGGCTCCTACTCTGCTCCCCAACCTCCACACCCCAAGTCAGGTTTTTTCCTTCCAGGTTCTCAATAAGCCCTTGGAGTTTCTAAGGGGGATCTGTCTTCCTAGGACTTTAGGCCCACACCATACCCCGTGCTCCTGAGATAAGAAACAAAAATGAACCAGTCAGGGAGATGTCTCAGAGACTCGTGAAACATAACGGCCTCAGAGTAAGGAAAGGGAACTGGAAATGAAGCCACTTCCTCTAGGGTCACCTTCCCTGACCAGTAAATGAATGTGGCTCGCTTTAAAATTTAGTACCAGGGAAGAGCATGTCTCTCCTGCCACGGTCCTTTTGTCAGGCACCCATATAACAATCATATTTCCATTTTTGCTTTTGCTGCCAAAAAGCTCACAGTTGAATTTAATGCTCTGTGTCAGTGACCATCTAATTCCAGGTCCCTGGCAGAGCCACCTTCTCCCCTTCCCGTCCTTTCATCTATATGAGGATCTGTTTGTTCTGACTTCATTGGTAACTGTCTCAATTCCGTCTCAAGGGTCTCAATTCTCCTTTTTGGAAGCTGGTAGGCCACACATTAGAGATGGACCCGGGATTACAGAGGGAGATTTTAGCATTAAAAGGGACTTGGATTAGTGACCTTTTAAGGCTCCCTTTTAACCCTGTGATTCTGGACAGTGATCAGTAAATACGTTTGTCTTCTACAACAAAGCTGCGCCTCTCCACTGCCTGCTGGAAGAGGGTGTTCTGCTCTGGGAATGTCAAGGGGTGATCGACTCCGGCGTGGGCGCTGGCACCATGAGCGCAGAGCGCTCGCTGCTCCTTACCAGCGTCACCTTGCTGCACTGGAGTTGGGCTTGGTCGCAGGATGCCAGCTGGCATGGAGGCAGGATGAGCTGACTCCTCAAGAACAATGGCTTTTCCACCAGGCAACTGCCTGCTAATTGACAACAAAGCCTTCGCAGTGACCGTGGAATCATGAGGCTGTCTTTACAGGCAGCACAGGACGGAGCGCAGCCTCGTAGAACCCTCTTTGGAGCATATAGGAGCCGCCATGGTGTCCCCTCTGCAGCTACACGTCCATCAGAGGCATAGCATCTGACGGTCTGTGCTGGAACACTGTGCCAAAGCCAGGCCCTGGTGGGGGGGTGCCCCTTCCAGTTCATGTTCTCATGTCCAGGAGACTTTCCTTGACCCCACTGCAGGGGGATGGAGTTTGACTCCCACATCATTTACAGACTGAGAAACGGAAACCCAGAAAAGTTATGACCTGCCCGAAGTCATACTGCCCATTACCAGCCCAGCAAGAACTAAAACCCGGGTCTTCAGAGTGAGGTCCGGGATTGGCTGAGTCCTGACACGAGGCATCAGCAGGGCGTTGTGTTTATGAAGAAGGCGTAGCTCATGCTATAGCATGTGGCTTTGTGGCTCAGGACATCCTGGACTCCACTGAAGGACCCAAGGCAACAGCTGACCTGGATTGGCAAAGGGTTAACATCTCAGAAGAGCACAACTTAAGCTGGAGTCACCCCTAGACAAGACATTCTGGCCCTGGGAAGAGGCCACCCACAGCTCAGGATTAGGATAAACACCCTTTCAAGTGACAAAGACTCCCCTTAGGTAAAGCCTGTGCTGCTGGGCCATAAGCCAATCCCGTGGACAAGTGTCAACAAAACCAACTGCACCTTTAGCCCAGCATCCAACACTCAGATGCCCTTTACTTTTTTGTGTTTAAGCAAAATTTGGTCAACTGGGTGCCCCTAGGTCATCAGGTGAAGATTGGGCTTTAGCTAAGATTCAGTCCATCTGTCCCCACCTTCAGTCTGGGGGTGGTTCTGACTTCCAGACACATCAGCTTATAACTGGAGTGGTAAGCAGACGTGTGTCTCTCTCTCCCGACCTCTATTCCTGCCTGACACCTGGGTGACCGCCTCCCAGATCCTGGTAAACACTGCGGCTATTTTGGAGTTCCTGGAGGGAGACGTGGTTGGGTTGAAGGTGAGCCCAGTTCAGTGTAGTTCTGCAGTAACCAAGGGCTAGTTTGGGGAAGACTGTTTTTCCTTTGTGCCTGGATACTATTCGCCTTGTACCCAGGGGTAAGGGTCACAGGAGAGGCTTCCTGGCTGTGATCATCAAACCCAGACATTCACTATACAGTGCTTTTTCGTGGATGGCTCATCTTTACATTTATCCAATATAAACCTGACCACAGACTATGAAGCCGCTAACAATATCCTTATTAAACAATAAAAAACTGAGGTCAAAAGAGGTTAAGTGCCTTGATCAAGGGCATATAGTTACTGGTGAAGTCAGGACAGCCATCTGATCTCCTGCCCCTTTAATGAATTGAGACTGCCTTCTAAAACAATTTAGCTGATCTAGACCCTTGAAAAAACATTTTTTATTATTTAAGCCCAGGTCTTACTGATGTCCATAGGGCACCAGCTGGTGCAAGAGTCGGCTTCCCTGAGTACCCCTAGGGGAGGTGGAGGGCAGTGGACTTGGTTCTAGGGGATGATTCAGCATCTGAGTTCCCACCTGCCCGGCACATGTCTTCTGTCCAACTCCCCTCCTAGGGCCTGAGTCCTGTAGAACAAGCTCAGAATGCAAAGCTCTAGGCTGGGCAGGCCCAAACCATCGATGGAGCCCTCCCCAGCTCCCCTGTTTTGGGAAGGCATTAGCATCTCGTTTGGAAAGATGGTGGTACCACGTTAAAAGTACGGAGGCAGAATCAGGCCTAAAGTGAAGGCCCAGTTTTGCCATAGTCCGTGTGTCCCTGGACAAACAGCTTTCCTCATCCAGGCCTCAGATTCCTCATCTGAAAAACGAGGAATCCAGTCCAAAGGCGAGATTCTGTCATCTCTGTTTTCTCCTTGGTTTCTAGCTCTCCGTGAGGACTCATTTGAGAAGCAGCGAGAGCAGAGCCTTCGTCTAGACCTCATTCTCTGAAATGACTTTGCCATAAAAGGGGAGCATGTAGCAGGGACTAATAGATTCACAGAAACTCTGGAGAGTCCAAAAAGGATTTTAATTAAAATGTGAATGTTGTAAACATTCAAACTCACTCCACCGTGGGAGCTTGGGCCCAGCTGCCGAGAGGGGTTAGGGCATCATTCACCATCATTAGCATTAAGAGGTGCCCTGTGTAGGTTGCCAGTGCAAAACTCTATCAGAGCATCTCATTGACATGGGATGCCCATGCGAGAGAGGATGGGTGTCCTCTAGCTTAGCTCAGGCATACAGCGAGCTCTACCTACAGGTGATTTTGAGTCCTGGGTTTGAGAAAGAGCCCCTGAGTATCTTCTCATCCCATTAAATGCACTGCTGCTGCCTAAAATCCCATCATTAGGGGTTCCTTTGAGTTGGGGACTGTACTCCTATTAGTGGGCGAATAGTATAGAAGAGGTAATAATTCTCATTACTAGTCACTTTATAGCTATGTAATCTTGGGTACCAGTCCTGTGCTTTCTTAGAAACAGTGACAAAAATACCTAGGCCACCGTGTCAGGGATGAGGGGGACTGCCAGAGCTGGGTCCTAGGAATCTTTTCGTGGGGAAGCCAGAACCTCAAGGTTGTGCTCAGCCTTCTCGGGGCTGATGGTCCAGGGACTCCATTCTGGAGGATGACCCCTCCAAACAGCAAGAAGAAATTCAAGTTCTGGTAACCAGAGAGAGGTTCCTCAGCGGACCAGGACCTAGCCAAGTAGCAACGGAGCAGCCATGGCAATGGAAGGCCTTCTCCCCATCCCCAGGGCTTCTGCCCCAAGGGAGGAGGACCATGAGAATATAACAGGTGCACCAAATAGTGATACCCAGGGCCCTGCTGTTGGCTGGGTTTTGCATTCACTCTACTCACTGTAACTTTTGGTGATTGTCTAATTATGGCTCATTACAAACATCAAGTTACATTTGCAAGGTGGTAACTACAGGGGAAGGATACAATTATTATAATGAAGCCTCCCCACCCCAAGCTCTCTCCCCTCCAATCAGTCCCAAATGCCACCATTCAAATCATCTTTCTTGCTTGCCACCTGGTCCTCTTCGGGCTCTTTCCCTGCATCCCTCCCTAAAGCCAGTGTGACAAAGCACGACTCAGGTGTAGTTGCCTCTGTGGCTTCTCTCCCTCAAACGGTTCTCCTTTCCCATTTCTTTGCCTTGCTAATGAGCAGGTTTTCCTGGTGCTGCCTTGATGGAGGGGAAGATCTGAGGGTATCAGATGGTGACTGATGGAGTCCTAGAGACTGGGCCCATTAAAAAGAATGGTGGGATGTGAAGCTGAGAGTTGGCACCCTCCAGCATGGTCTACGGCTGGGGCCTGTCTGCTGGTGAAGCCTGGCAAACAGCCCTCAAAGGCCAGATACTGGCACACAAACTCTGGGTCAGTGACACCTCAACACTACAGCACCAGGAGCACAGGAGGCTTGCAGTGGCCTGGATGCAAACTTTTCTGCCTTTCTTTTTCTTAGTTTTTATTTTTAGAGACATGATCTCACTATGTCACCCAGGCTGGCCTCGGATTCCTGGCCTTAAGAGATCTTCCGACTCAGGCTTCTAAGTAGCTTAGAGCCCAGAGACGTGCTACTGTGCTACCAACTTGTTTCATGCCTTTCTCAGAATTGCTTCTGAGCTAAAGCTGTGCCTTCCTCCTCTGAAGGGAACTTTCCAGGACAAAGGCTTGTCCGTATCCAGAAAAGGGGAGAGAGCTGGCCTCAGTCCTTCATTTCTGCTGATTAACCCATCCCAAGAGCAAAGCACCATTTTTAAACAGAGGTCACTAACCCAAGTATTCAGAGAAGAGAGGGCTGCAGCCGGTGAGAAGAAAGTTAAGAAGTCCAGGCAAACTCTCCCTTTCATGGAACTGGGAGTTTTTAACCTGCAAAAGAGATTACACGTAAGAGATTACGTGTGAGAAGCAGCAGACTTGGCCTGTGTGTCTGGAGGCGGAATCAGGACCTGCGAGCCCCCCAGCCATAGACTTGTCTGTCTCACAAAGTAGTGAGTCCATGGATGACCACTTGTCCAGGAGGCCAGAGAAGAGATTCTCCCTGGGTGGTACATGCTTTCTGAGGTCCCTTCACCCGCAGGCTGTGTCTGTGTCTCTCGGCAATAACCTAGCACAACACTTTACACATAGTGAGTGCTTGTGATGTTTCTGGACTGTCAAATGGACAATATTAAATTACACAGGGAAATTGGCTTTCAGAAGGTGGTAGAGACCTTCCCCAGCAAACTCCTTTCAAATCAAAGATACTGAATGTAGCACCTAACAGGAGTTATCTAAACTCATGCAAATTAGGGTCACCTAGGCTGCTTATTTAAAATGCAGATTCTTGGGCCCCATTCAAAACCTGAATTCAGTGGGTCTGGACTGGGGACAAGAAACCTGCAATTTTTAAGAATCTCCCCAGATGATTCTCATGATGTGATTGGTAGATGGCTATTTAAGAGATGTAGACTCAAGGAAAAAAATCCATGGGTTCTTCTGGTTCCCTGATGCAAGCTCCACTGGAGTTGCCACTGCCTTGAACTTACCACATCTACGGGGCCCAGAGATGGGGAAAGCTTCCATCTCATTTGGGGTGGACCCCAGAAAGCACTGAGGCCCAGAGCAGCAGGAAGAGAAGTAAGGCATCTTTAACATAAGACCCATCCCTAGACCTATGACATTGCTTGCAATTGAGAAGCTGGCCTTCAATACCCCTGCTATACCACAGATGCAGTCCGGAGAGCTTGCCCACCTCCTGGGATGCTTCTGCTCTTTTAGCTTCCCTTCTGTCAGTGGCTCTACCTGGCCCCCTACCTGATGCAGTCTTTGGCTCCCATCAGGAATTGGACTCTGCTTCTGCCTCAATTGCCTTTGATTTTCTAGACTGGTACCCAGAGCCTTATACCTTGGGGACATCCCAGGTCCACAACCCTAGTTCTATAAGCCTAGCCAGCCTCTCTCTGAAAGCTTCTTCATTTGCTAGGCAGAGAAAGTTGAAGGGCTGGAGCCCATCCCATCCTTCTCTCCCATGGTGCTTCCTGCTCCTCTCCCGCCCTGCTCAGAGGAATCAACCTGCCCCTTCCAGAAAGAAGGCTCTCTCTCACAGTGCCCAAATCACTGCCAAGCGCCTGGTCAGGCCGGGCTTCTCCCTCCCACTGCCCTTTCCCTACAGGGATTGATTTGTTTAGTTTCAACAGTTTAATCTTCTCCTTCCCTTGGAGAAGAGCTGTTTCCCTCTGATTCCTGGTGGGAGGCATTCTGTATCGGACTGAATAAAGGGGGGGTTGGGGGAGGAAAGTAAGAGAAAAAAAAAAAAAAGAAAGAAAGAAGGAAAACATACCTCCTGGCAAAACCCAGAGCACCACTTACACATCTTTCTCCGATACATTATTTATAGCGTGACTGAAACATTTATTCCTCCCCTGCTCTTCCAAAGAGCACCGGTGTTTCCACTGAGCTGTAACAAGTACAGGGAGGCCGGCTGCGATTCTGTATCACTCAGCTCAAACACCAAACATTTGATACACAACAGTGCACCCCAGAAAATGCCGCGGCTCACAGCAGCCAGGAGGAGGGGGAGGCTGGGGAGGGAGGGGGCGTAGCTCCAGTAGGCAGGGAGAGGGGCTGAGGGGACCAAGAATCAGGGTGCAGAGAGGAGTAAGGGCTCCATGGGCAGACAGCTCAGGGGTCCTCATTCGCCAGGCTTGCAGAGAACCCCACAATAGGCTGCCGGAGGCCTGTAGCCAAATCCACATCAATGACACTCCAAGAAGCACTCGCAGGTGACTGGCTTTCTGAGCAGAAATTTTTACTTATTCAATAAGTACATTTGTGAATTGTGGTGGGATAGGAAGGGTAGAAACCTTGGATTCAGACCAATCTACTTCTAGGGCGCTTCTGAACTTCCCGGCTGTGTGGCCTAGGGCAAGTCACATAATTTCTATGGCGCTCCACTTTCCCTTTCAGCAAAAATAAGGATAATAATTCCTACCTTGCATGGCTGTTTTGGTGTGTTAAGTTCGTATATATAAAATACCCAGCACTTTATAGAAATTTCACCGCTCTCTCTCTCTCTTTTAAGGGACCTAGCACAATGCCCAGCTCATGATGGCTACTCCACAAAGGTAGCTTGGGACATTGTAGGCTGACTAGTGTCATGAGCATGCACAGATTTTCATCTTGCAGAACTGTTCCCCAATGGCCTGGTTTCCATACTAATGAGAAGACAGAGCGCAGGAAGGGAGACCTGACATTCTCAAAGGCCTCCAGTTCTCTTTGAAAGGATAAGCCCAGGGACCTGTGACAGAGGAGTTCCGCATCCCCATTCATCCTGGCTTCGCCTCAGCTGAACCAGCGGCCCTGCCCATCTCAGCAGGTGGAGTGTTCGCTGACGACCCTGCCCTCCTGCCCCTCTCTCGGAGCCCTCCCAGGTTGCTGTCTGAACCCCCCTGGCTTTTCAAGCCCCTCCTGCATGGTGAGTGTCAGCACAGCCTCTCTGACCAGACAGTCAGCCCCCAGAAGCTCAGGACCAGCTGGCTCTCTCTTCTGGCGTCCCCAAGGAGACTGGGAGTTGGCTGTTACTGGCTGAGCAGTTACAGACAAGTTGAAGAACATCTCTAAGCTTTGGTTTCTCTTCTGGAAAATGAGGCTACCTCGATGGAATAACAACAGTGCCAGCCACAACCACAACCACAACCACAACCACTAACGCTGTCCGCACAGAGGAGGCGGGTCACTAGTCTACAAGCTGGATGTGTACTCACTAATTCTTAGATGGGCAGGAGTGGACCCAGATTTCTGGGTCCAAAGCATACATCATTTAGGCAGTCTCCTTAAAAAATGTAGGGCTTCAGGGAGGCACCTGTGGCTCAGCAGGTAGGATGCCGGCCCCACATACAGAGGGTGGTGGGTTCAAACCCAGCTCCAGCCAAACTGCAACAGAAAAATAGCTGGGCATTGTGGCAGGTGTCTGTAGTCTCAGCTGCTCAGGAGGCTGAGGCAAGAGAATTTGCCTAAGCCCAGGAGTTGGAGGTTGCTGTGAGTTGTGATGCCACGGGTTTCTACCAAGGGCAATAAAGTGAGACTCTGTCTCTAAAAATAAAATAAAATAAATATATACACACACACGCACAAATATATATACACACAGCAACACACACATATATATGTGTGTGTATATGGCTTCAGAATGGGTGTGTGTAAGTGAGGGGCTCTCAAGCTTAAGCTGCATTACCTTCCTGGGAAATCTACCTCTGCAGATGAGTAATTGTCATTGTCCCCATTTTACAGATGAGCTCAGAGAGATTAGTAACTTGCCCACTGTCACACAACCAGCATGTCTGGAACTGGGGGATTCACACCCAGACAGCATGACACCTGAGCCCAATGCCAGTGGCCTCCACCACCGCCCAGGACTGAGGCATACTAAGGCGTGGGGCAGTGCCACGCAACGCTGAGACGCTGCTGATGGATAGGTCTGCCAGAAGTTAGAGGAGGAAAGAAATGTATAGTCAGCCGAAGTCACAGGTGAGGAGCCCTTGGCTCTGGGAGCTTAGTCACTTGCAGAGGCCCACACAACACCAGGGCCGGAGCCTGTGCTCCCAAAGGCAGCCCAGGACTCCCTCTCTTGACCATGAAAGAGAAAGGGCTTATGGCGGGTTGGTTAGTGGCCGATTTTCCTCTATCACTGCAGTTAGAGCCAAGGGCTGCTGCTGAGAGCCTCTGCACGCTCTGAGTAGCTCCTTGTGGCCTCCCTGTGTTCCAAAAGGCCAAAGGGGTGGAAGGGGTGTGGAGTTCCTGAGGTCAAGTCCAGCCTCCAGTGCTTCCTAACCAGGGGACCCCAAGCCAGCGTCTCCAGCCTCAATTTCCTCTTGGGTGTTAGAGGTTAAACAAGATCACAGATGGGAAGAACTGGCACTGTGACTGGCATTTTCCATCGTGAACATTGTAAGGGGCACAGTTAATATTAGTCCCTTTGCCTTTAAAAACCAGGCACCTACATTGTAACTAACTGTCCTCCGAGGACTTCAGGGCTTTGTCCTTGTCTTATACCCTGGTTTGACTTTCCATCTGTTTCTTAATTTGGCCCCCGGCTGCTTCCAGATGCCCCTGGTGACAAGGCAGCTGTTGCACCCCAGTGACCTGTCTAGTGTAGCTGCTGGGCCTCCTGAGGCCCCTCACCCTCCTCCCTGGGCCTGTCCCAGTTTCCAACTCCCTACCCCTACCCCTCTGTGTCACACAGCCAGGTCTGCGGAGACCACCTCAGCCTCAGATGGTGTGGAGTGTAAGGCCTGAGCTCAGCTATCTAAGACCCCTCTGAAGGGCTGACCGCTGCGGGAGCCCCCTGGAAGGTGGCCAATTCAGGCCTGGTTTCAGAAGGTGTGGCTACCCCAGGGGGCTGACCACCTTGACCTCCTCTTCTATGAAACAGTGATAACTATGCCTCCACCTCTCCCAGGGTGACTTGGAAAAGTAGGTGTAGTGATGGGTATGGAGTGCCTAGCGTGGTACCTGGCACATGTCGGGGGCTCCGTAATGTACATAGTTACTGTCCCCATCAGCGTCCTCACCATCATGTGTTTCCTGGGGTGGGGTGTCAGGGAAGCAGTTGGCAGGTGTCCATGGTCTGGTCTGGGGGTTGGCTCCTCCAGGAGTCTGGACAGCTGCTGAGAGTCCCACGAGCAATGCCCAGCTTTCCAGAGCAGATAGCTGGAAAGGGCTCCTGCCCAGCCCCTGCCCTCTCATGGACTGGACTTCCTGCAGGGGAGGCTTCACATCCTTGGGCACTGACAAGCCAGCCCAGCTAACAAGGCTGGTTTCAGGTAGCTTCTCCACCTCTCCCTGCTCATTCCCAAATCTTTCTTCTTCTTTGCACCCAGGACTCAGTTTCCCCTCGGCTCTCAGCCTGACTCCCTCCTTTGCCGTAGATGCCCTGACCCGACACACAATTCCATTCATGAGACAATTAGAACACCGAGAGAAAGGGGTCGGAGGCCTGGCAGCAGCCTCACCCCCAGGAGGAGATGCTGCTTTCCACCCTGTGGTCCCATAAGCCACCCTGTATCCCAACATATTGAACTTGGATTTGGTGTGATGATTCCCCTCCTAGGGAAGTGGGGTCTAGCTCCAGAGGTTCTTCTGCGTGTCTCACATCGGAGTAAGGCAGTTGACCGTTCTGAGAACAAGGTACCAAAGAGACACCATTAGCATTTAATTATGTGATCTCATTTATTCCTACTCTAGGAGGAGGAGGAGATTATTATCCCCATTTTCTTTCTTTTTAAAATTTATTTGCTCTTTTAAAAAGCATTTTTAAATGTCTACTACATGCCAGGTAAGGTAGGGGAATACAGTGGTGAATAAGACATTTAATGTACCTATCCTCATAGGGGCTTAAGATCCAGATGAGGAAACTGAGGCTCAGAGAGATTGGCTAAGGCCATATAATATTTGCTCTCGGTAGTGACATGGTGCCTCCTGCCGCTCTGCAGGGTGCTTTGCAGTCTCTACAGATCCCAGAGGACCAGTTTGTTCCAAAGCCTCCCCCAGCCAGCAACTGGATGTCTCTGGAGTCTGCTATCAGTAAGAACTGGCTGGTGCAGAACTGTAGGTAAGGGCACCTTGTAATCTGTAGAGCACAGGGCGTCCACTGGTCATTTCTTCCCCTTATTATGCTACAGCCCAGTGGGTATCTGGGAGGCTGGCCAGGTCTCTTTCTAATTGGAGGACACTGGCAGGTGAGTCCAGGAAGGCACCTGTGCCAGTCCCTAAACAGCACTGGGCTTCAGGCTGAGAGAGTTCACCCTCCCCACACTCCCTCCAGAGCTCCGGCTCTGGCTTCTATCTGACTGCAGGGCAGCCTGGTCCTTCACTAGCCACTTCTGCAGCCCAGTGCCATCTCCTTCTGGCTGTTCCTGATGCTTCAAAGCATGAGGAGTGGAGAGAAGAGAAGTGAGGCTCGAACAATAGCCAACTTGCAGAAAACCCTGATGCTGGAGTTAATAAAAAGAAATGAACCCATTCAGGCTAGCACCCAAATTACAGTCTTGGTTTCACTGTACTGATAGAAGGCGGGATTTTGGCTTGGAGTTTGGAGTCGGTCTAGGGGGTGGCAGAGAGGGAGGGGGACTGGCCTGCTGCAGACTGGGGAGCCTGGCACTGGGACTTGTTTTTTCTATTCCTTTCCAGCCGCCCCTCCTCTGCAGATCCCCCTCCTATGAATATATTTGTTTGTTTATTCCTATTGATTTCCAGAGGCCTAGGTGCCCCCAAGGCCTCTTGCTGCAGGTGAACCAAATGCAAATCCGACAATTACAGTCAATCCAGCGGCAAAAATTCCCCATAAAAGGAGAAAGCCAAAGGGTCTCCCGCTGGGGAGTGCAGCCCTCAAAGACAAGCCTTCCATTGAAGGGCAGCTTCAATGGGCCTGGCAGTGCTGGCACAGGCAGGCACCAGGGTAGGCAGATGGTTGGGGCATAGGCCCTCAGGCTGCCTCTGAGAAAGCTCAGCCTCATGTTGCTGGAGGTGGCATCTCGCCCTGGGACACCTTCAAGGTCCCCTTCTCCTGAGCTGGGTGTGGGGTGAGAGGTGGTGGTGTGCCTGCCTATAGTCTAAGCCTTCCCTGCTGGGTCATTTGACAACCAACTCGTGGACATTCTCAGTGCCAACCCCTGTGCTAGGCCATGGGGATGTGCCAGTGAACAAGATAGATAAATCTGGTCCCAGTGCTGACAGTCTAGTCAGGAAGATCAGATTAAAAACATCAAAGGTGGTAGAGTTAGGGTAGAAACCAGGAAGGAAGTGAGATGGACAGGGCTACTTCAGATAGGCCAGGAAGGACCCCTTTACTGAGAAAAATGACATTTACACTGGGGCCTAAGGGAGGAGATGGAGCAAAATGGGAAGCATGGGGGGAGGCTTTCATGTGCAAAGGTCCTGGGGCAAGGACAGGTGAAAGGCCCTGCTTTTAGAAACTAAGAGGTCCCTGTGGCTATAGCTCAATGAGCAAGTTGGACTATGGCACAAGATGGGCTTAGAGAGTGATAAGGACCAGACCACAGGGCCTTAGAGGCCCACAGAAACATCAAGCTCAGACTGATGACCTGGCCAGGCCTGTGATGCTGAGTCCTCTTAATGGAAGGAATCTTTTTGGCTCCTAAGTCTTCAGAGCCCTTTGCCTCCCTCTTAGGAAGGAAAGAACTTTGGACAGCACTTCTGATGCTTGTTACCTCTTCATAATTTTAAGTATGCTCAATGTACCCCAACTTCTCTTCATCATTCAAAACCAAACCTACTCATTCACTAACTTATTCACTCCAATAAATACTGAATTCTACCTGCGAGCAGAGCAGAAGGCAGGTGGGCAGGAGGCAAAGGGCAAGTTCGGTGGGACCCAGGCAGGCCTGGAATGGTCATGACTGGGAGCTTAGCTCTGATTCTGGAGTGTGGGTACCCTTTGAAGGTTTTCTTTTTTTTGAGACGGAGCCTCAAGCTATCCCCCTGGGTAGAGTGCCATGGCATCACAGCTCATAGCAACCTCCAACTCCTGGGCTCAAGCGAGTCTCCTGCCTCCGCCTCCCAAGTAGCTGGGACCACAGGCGCCCG
>CAUYQV010149916.1:0-13332 GCA_963574575.1 Galagoides demidoff | reverse complement strand
TGGGAAGATGGAAGGGCATGAACCCTGCTGTAGCAAACACGCTCCAGCCTGAAGAGAGCATGTGCTGGAGGAAGCCTGGCCCCTGCAAGTGGAGAGGCACCTTTGTGATTGTAAAGAACTCATTTCTGAAGGGCACTCTCTATCTCTAAGGACTAAAGGATGTCTCTTAAAAATGACTGAATGCAGAGATTTTGAGTCATTTTGAGATAAACGTTGCCCTGACCCCTTACCCAATGAGGAACACTTCTTATTCAAGTGTCTTGACTGAAGTAGTTTGAACAAAAAGAATGTCCTGTCATTTCCAGGAACAGAGTGATCTCTTCTAGAGAGTTTAGATAAGGGCCCAGCTGGTCTGAGTTGGTTTTTTTAGTCCTTGGTTTGGTCTGGAACTGCTATGTGGCTCTAGAGAGCTTAAACTACCTGGTATGTGGCTTTTGATTAAAAGTCTCCAAAAAAAACAAACAAACAAACAAAAATATCTTCTGCTATTTCTTTTCTTAGGGTTTCGTAATTTTCTTTGTAGAGTTCCTTTGCCTCATTTGTTAGGTATATTCCTCAGTATTTCATTTTTTTGAAGGTACTATGAAGGGAACTGTGTCCTTGATTAGTTTCTCATCTTGGCTGTTTTTGGCATATACAAAGGCTACTGATTTGTGGACATTGATTTTATATCCTGAGACATTGCTGTATTTTTTTAATCACTTCCAGAAGTCTGTGGTTGAATCTTTGGGGATCTCTAACTATAAGTTCATATCATCAGCAAAGAGCAAGAGTTTGACCTCCTCTGCCCCTATTTGGATGCCCTTTGTTTCTTTCTCTTGCCTGATTGTATTGGCTAGAACTTCCAGCACTATATTGAATAGTAGTGGTGATAGAGGACAACCTTGTCTGATTCCAGTTCTAAGTGCAAAAGCTTTCAGTTTTACTCCATTTGGTATAATATTAGCCATGAGTTTATTGTAGATGGTTTCAGATTCAGAGCTGTGCCATCTATGCCTATATTCTTAAGTGTTCTAATTAGAAAAGGATGCTAGATTTTATTGAATGCTTTTTCTGCATCTACTGGGAGGATCATATGGTCTTTGTTTTTGCTTCTGTTTTTTTTTTATTTGTTTGTTTTTGCTTCTATTAATACAGTGGATAACGTTTATGGACTAGCGTATGTTAAACCAGCCTTGCATCCCTGGGATGAAATCTACATGATCGTTATGAATGACTTTTTTAACATGTAGCCCTAATCTATTGGCTATTTTATTGAGAATTTTTCCATCTATATTCATTAGTGTAATTGGTCTGAAACTCTCCTGTTTAGTTGGGTCCTGGTTTATATATCAGGGTGATGTTTGCTTCATAGAACATGTTGGGAAAGATTCCTTCCTTCTCAATTTTTTGGAATAATTTCTGCGGTATAGGTATAAGCTCTTCTTCAAAGGTTCAGTAGAATTCTGGTGTGAAACCATCTGGACCAGGACTTATTTTTGTTGGGAGATTTTTTATTGTTTCTTTGATCTCAGGGCTTGAAATCAGTCTGTTCAAGAGATCTGTGTCCTCTTCATTAAGTCTAAGGAGAGGGTGTGATTCCAGATATTGATCCCTCTCCTCCATATTGTCAAATTTCTGAGCATAGAATTTCTTGTAGAACTCAGAGATGATCTCTTGTAGTCAGTGGCATCTGTTGTTATTTTCCCTTCATCATTTCTGATTGAGGTTTTTAGAGATTTTACTTTTCTATTTCTAGTTAATCTGGCCAAAAGTTTATCAATTTTATTTATTTT
This sequence comes from Galagoides demidoff, assembly GCA_963574575.1. NCBI lineage: Eukaryota > Metazoa > Chordata > Mammalia > Primates > Galagidae > Galagoides > Galagoides demidoff. Next base: position 11,557 of record CAUYQV010149916.1, on the reverse strand, counting down.
TTCAAAGAACCAACTTTTTGTTTCATTAATTTTCTGAATGACTCTTTTGTTTTCAATTACATTGATCTCTGATTTAATTTTGGTTATTTCTTTTCTTCTGCTAGTTTGGGGATTAGGTTGTTCTTCTCTTACTAATTCCATAAGAGATGTTCATGAGCTTGTAGATGCACTCTCTTTCTGTTTTTCGAACATAGACATCTAATGTGATAAATTTCCCTCTTAAGACTGCTTTTGTTGTACCCCACAAGTTTTGACAACTTGTGTCTTCATTGTTTGAGGAATTTAACAATTTCCTCTTTTATCTCTCCCTTAACAGAACTATCATTCAGCATAAAGTTGTTTAATTTCCAAGTCTTTGTTTGGGGATGAATGTTTTTGTTTGAGTTGAGTTCCACCTTTATTGCCTTGTGGTCTGAGAAAATACAAAATACAATTTCTATTCTTTTAATTTGCTGAGGTTTTGATTTGTACCCTAGGAGGTGGTTGATTTTGTAGTATGTACTATGGACTGATGAGAAAAATGTTTATTCCTTAGCTTTGGGATGGTGTGTTCTGTATATATCTATTAATCTCATTTGTTCTAGAATCACATTTAAATCCTTTGCATCTTTGTTTAGTTTCTGTTTATAGGATCTGTCCATTTCTGTCAGAGTGCTATTAAAGTCCCTGGCTATGATATCTTATGGGATATCATATTGCTCAGACCAATCAAGGTCAGTTTCATAAATCTGGGCACATTTAAGTTGGGTGCATAAATATTTAAAATTGAAATGCTTTCTTGTTGTATTGTTCCTTTCACCAATATAAAGTGTTCCATCTTTGTCTTTCTTAGAAACTTTAGTTGCTTTAAATCTTCTTGTATATGAAAATGCAATTGCAATCCCTCCTTTCTTCTAATTTCCATTTGCCTGAAATACTGTGTTCCATCCCTTAACCCTGAGTCTTGATTGTTCTTCAAGGCTAGGTGTGTCTCCTGATGGCTTGTGCTTTTTTATCCAATCAGCCAGCCTGTGCCTCTTCAGTAGGGAATTCAGTTCATTAACACTTATTGAGAGAATTGATAAGTGTAGTGGAGTTCTATTTATTGTATTTTGTGAAACTCTGTTATGTAGTTTTATTCTTTGCACCATTGAGCACCTTTAGATTCTGGGTTTTTAGTTTGCTGGTGGCCATTATGGTGGTCAGTGTTGAGAATAGGTCTAAGTATTTCCTGTAGAGCTGGGTTTGTGGCAAATTTCCTCAGTGTTTGTATATCTGCAAAAGATTTGATTTCTCCATCAGTTTTGAAGCTTAGTTTAGCAGGGTACATAAATCTGGGCTGAAAAATTGTTTTATGTAAGAATGTTGAAGGCAGATAACCATGCTCTTCTGCCTTGGAAGGTTTCAGTTGAAAACTCCGCTGTCATCTTAATGGCTCTGCCTCTGTATGTCAGTTGGTGCTTACTCCTGGATGTCTGCAGAATTTTTTCTTTCATCTTGACTTTGGACGGGTTCATTACAATGTCTTGGAGAAGCTCTGTTTGAGTTAAGATGACCCAGGGTTCAATATCCTTCTAAAAAGAGTGTGTAGAGATCTTTCGTAAAACTTGGGAAGTTTTCATTTTTGATAGTCTCCAGTAGGGCTTCCCTTCCTTTGGGACAATCTTCTTCCCCTTCAGGGATCCCTATTATTCATATGTTTGAACACTTCGTGGACTCTAATAGTTCTCTACATGACTGCTCTGTTTTCTCTCTCTTCTTTTCTGCCTGTTTGACTACCTGGATTAACTCAAAAACTTTATCCTCTAGCTCTGAGGTTCTTTCTTTTCCATTGTGTAACCTATTTTTGATACTTTCCACTGTATCTTTACATTCCCTGATTGTCTCCTTCATTTCCTTAAGCTCTGCAATATCCTTTCTGTATTGTACATATCTCTCACCTGACTTTTGGTTCTGTCTTTACATTTTCTCATCCATTCCTTTTATTGTCTTTATCACCCATATTTTAAATGCCCTTTCTGTCAAGTTCATTAATTCTTTATAGGTTGAGTCTTCTGCAGTAGCTGTCTCATGGTCCCTTGGTGGAGTTACTCTTTTTTGTTTTTCCTATTGCCTGCATTTTTCTGTTGGTTCCTCTTCATGTGTTCTTTCTTCTTTTTCCTTCTCACTTCCTCCTTTGCTTCAAATTACCTTGTCTTAGAAGTGGCCTCAAGTGTCTCTCAAAGCAGCCTCAGTCTGAGCAAAGCCAAACTCTTCCTTGCTGCCAAAAAAAACAGGAGTCCTTCCTCTTCATGACAATATGCTGCAAAATGTTGCCAGGACAGCTGGTGATGATGTGGGGTTTTTTTTGTTTGTTTGTTCATTTTGTTTTGTTTTGTTCTGTTTTTAGGAGACAGAGAACTCAGCCAGCAACCTCTATGATAATTATTTCTAACGTGGTTGCCTTTGATGATCACCTGATTGTTTCCTCCACATTCAGTCCCTTAAAGCTCACAAGAATCCTTCAGGGGCAGGTCTCACAGTGCCCCTGACTCCAGTTCCCACAGGGTGCATGCCAAGAGTGGAGTTCTGATCCCAGCAGGTGGAATTAAGGTGACTATGCTTTAGGCCCCTGCTAAGACCTTCCCATTCCCACAATGGTAGCCCCCTGGTGGCTAAGACCTTCTCAGTGTGGCTGCTTTGCTGACCACCAAACCTATGACAAATCCACTCCATCCAGCATTCAAATCTGGTTGCTGTATACTATTAGAGTCTGCCCACTCTTCCAGTTTTCCATTTAACAGGCAACTTCTCCCAACAGCTGAAAACTCCAGAAAGGTTTCCTCCCCTCCTGGACCTCCGTGTGGGGCCCAGCAGGTGGCAATCACTCGCCTCATTCATCAAATTTCCACTGCTCTAGGGATCATACACTGTAGCCAGCTCACCACCTCCTCACTGTGCTCCTTGAGCTACAACCCTGGATGAGGTTCCCATGCCAGGTATGGCTGGGCTCTCTCTTTTTGCCTTTTTCTAGGAGAGCTCAGCTGAACCATCTCTCTGGTTCGCCATCTTTCTCCACCCCCAAATCTCCAACTCTTATCTTTCATCTTTTTGATAACAGCCAATCTAATAAGTGTGAAGTGCTATCTCATTGTGCTTTCAATTTCCATTTTTCTGATTGATGATGTTGAGAATTTTTTCATGTATGTGTTGGCAATTTGTATATCTTCTTTGGCAAAATATCTATTCAGATTCTTTGCTCAAACTTCATACTGAGGGGTTTGAGTCCTTGTATATTTTGGATATCAGCTATGTTCTGATGTGTGATTTGCAAATGTGTTCTCCCAATCCAGGGGCATCTCTTCACTCTACTAATTGTTTCCTTTGCTGTCCAGTACCTTGTTTTGTTTGGTAGAATCCTGTTTTTCTATTCTAGATTTTGTTGCCTGTGCTTTTGGCTTCCTAGTGAGGAGATCACTGCCCAGACCAAGCTCATGCTTTTTGAAAAGGACAAGTATATTCTGAGGAGATGGCAGATGTTTTATTTAACCATGAATTAACAGCACTCAAGTATTCTTCTCCAGATTTTCCTCTCAGGAAATGTGGGTTTTAAGACCCATGATTCTTTAGGCATGACTATCATCTAGAAGAAGCTGTGACTAGTTGTATACATGGGCTTCAAGGGGCAATGACCCAGAAAGCTGAACTCCTAAAAACTTAGCAGAACTGAAGATGTTCAGGAACACTGACTCCTTCTGAGGTTAAATCAAGGAGAAAATATTGTTTTTATCAAGACCACTGGTGAGAAATGTGAGATTCTTGACAAAGAGGATGTTAAACAGAGATAAACAGCAGGATTTCACAATAATCCAAAGGAAAAAAAAATGTACGTTGGCATTGACTCAGGCAGCCAAGGAGAGGACAAAGAGGGAAGTAACTAGAAAATCCAATTCAGTGCTGCAAAAATGATAACTTGCAACTGACAACATTTGCTCTGATTCTGTTTTTTCACCCTGTCCCTGCCTCAGCCTCTCTTCTACCCTCAAAGACCTGACCCACTGCCCCTCTCTGTGAAGCTTCAAGGGATTCTTTCACTTTATTTCATTAGGAAAACTACATTTGTTTCTTACATTTTTGCATGGTAAGTAAAACATCTGCCAAACAGTAAATCAAGAAAACTTCATGAAAAGTTAACTTTAAAAAGATTCAACAGGCCAGGTACAGTGGCTCATGCCTCTAATACTGGCACCCTGGGAGGCCAAGGAGGGTAGACCGCTTGAGCTCAGGAGTTTGAGACCAGCCTGAGAAAGAGCAAGACCCTGCCTCTACTAATAGAAAACCTAGCCAGGTGTTGTGACAAGCCTGTTAGTCCCAGCTACTCAGGAGGCTAAGGCAAGATGATTTCTTGAGTCCAAGAGTTTGAGGTTGCTATGAGCTAAGAGGATGCCACTGCACTCTACCCAGGGAGACAAAGTGAGACTCCATCTCAGAAAAAAAAAGACTCAATAAAGGTGAGAATTTCCATACTAACAATAGGGACTGCTGGGTCTGACACCCTCTGGATTTTCCTGACTACTTTCTGATTAGTCACTTAGATTACAGAGGCCTTTCCTACTGTTACCAGAATTCCTTTCTTCAGTAGGTTCTTAGTCTCAGGGATTTGAAGAATGAACCCACAGATCAGTGGTAAGTTAGGATTTATTATACAGAAAAGAATACAAAAAAAAGTACCAGAGCTCCTGGCAGAGGAAAAGACCCCAGTTTGAAAATCTCAGCCTTGGTCCTTTGTCTAGGTGACATGGGTCCTTTGTAGTTACATTTGGCCAGGACTTGGTAACAAATGAATGGATACAGTCCCTTCTGTCTGGACAAGGTGAATGAGCTCAGTAATGAATGGATACAGTCCCTTCATGAAATTATCCAGGCCTAGGAAACTTGCATGAAATTGCCCAGGCCTAGGAAATGGGGAAACCCTGTTCATCCCTGAATGGGGGAACCCTGTATTATGGTCATATTCCATTTTACACCTGCTGGTACTGTACTTTGAAATAAGGGAAAAGTAGAGGTGGCTTAGGCAGCAGCGCAGGCTGTGCCATGGTCTCCCTCAACTTTCTAGGGACCTTTGGGCTTGCCCCCTTTCTGCTGCACTTGGCTCTCCAGGCCTCACCTCCCCTCCTCCCGCTGTACCAACACCACCCAGGTGGCCACACAGAAGACATAGCAAGTCCTGCTAGGTGGCTGATGGGGCCTGAGTTGGGGCACCACCTGCCTTGTAACACTCTTACCACAGTATCCCAAAAAGAACTCACTAGAGTCATTTGCAATGAGATCCAAAAAGCCAACCACCTACTAGCGATAGTGCAGGAGGTCAGAGGAAATTCCCTACCTTATTTCCCTCCTGACTCTCTAGGGAAGCTTCCTGGGCACAGGGTGTTGGTGGCATAAGACCATAAGACCAGTTGCATTTGGAGAGTGTGGTGACCCATATGGCAGAGCTATGCTGATTCTTTCTTTTAAAGATCACTCTCCTGAGGAGGTTGCAATTTTATTTATTTATTTATTGAGACAGAGTCTCATTATGTCACCGCCCTCAGTAGAGTACCTTGGCATCACAGCTCACAGCAACCTCAAACTCTTGGGCTTAAGAAATTCTCTTGCCTCAGCCTCCCTCCAAGTAACTGGGACCACAGGCACTTGCCACAACACCTGGCTATTTTTTGTTGCAGTTGTCATTATCGTTTAGCTGGCCCAGGCCAGTTTCAAACCCACCAGCCTCGGTGTACATGTGGCTGGTGCCATAATCACTATGCTACGGGCGTCAAGCCGAGGTTGCAGTTTTAATAAGCACGGGAGATGAAGCTCCTGACAGAGAGCTGTTGCATGGGATCTTCCCCTCTCTCCAGCCTCCAGGGTGAAAACACAGCTTTATATTCTGAAGGTGATGTCTGATCGGAAGGCTTTCCATCTAAGAAGGAAGAGGCAGCTCCTACCTCCATCTGTGTGTGAAACTAGCAGATGGAGGTGGTGGGAGTTCAGAGGTAGACAGGACATAAAGGGCCTGGAATATGTGAACAATTAGTGCAAAAAATGCCAGAATGTGAAAAGGGATAATAAGCTGTAGGACAAGGCAGTGCGATAGAAAGGTTCTCCGTATCTGCGTGTGTGGGTCTGATCTGCCTATCTGGTAAGGGCTGTGGACGTGAGACTGGGAAGTCAGGAAGGCCTCAGTGAACAAAGACCTGCCTCATGACACCCGGGGATGGGAGCTTCTTGGTCTTGACATCCCACACACACACGGCCGTGAGGAAGAAATGCCTCAGTGTGTCGGGCAGGCTGGGTGTGAAGGACAGAGAGGGGCAGTATGTCAGGTCTTAGAGGGGAGGAGAGAGGCAAAGACAGGGACAGTGTGGAAAAACAAACAGAACCAGAGCAAACATTGTCAGTTGCTGATCTGGATTTTCTAGGTACTTCCCTCTTTGTCCTCTCCTTGGCTGGATTCGTCAATATGTTGTCAAGGCATATTTTTTTTTCCTTTGGATTATTGTGAAATCCTGCTGTTTATCACAACTTATTATTATCCCCTTTGGAGAGTGTTGTATCACCCCTCTCATTGTGTCAACACTCCTGGGAGAACTTTTCCTTGACTTAACTCAGAGAGAGCCAAGAGGCTGAGTCAGAGCCCTCCAAGTGTTTTTGGTTTCACTGTGTCCTCAGAAGTCCAGCGAGGCTTTATTGGGCCATCCCTGCTTAGAGACAAAATCTGGGATTTTTCACTGCTTCCTCTCAATTATCACGAGGTCTGAAAAATCACAAGACAAAAAGACCTATATTTCCTAAGAGAAAGAAATAAGACAATGATTTTTTTTAAAGGAGTCAATTTTTCAATTTTGGCTGAGTATAGTGGCTCATGTCTATAATCCCAGCACTCTGGGAGGCTCAGGCAAGTGAATCCCTTGAACTCACAAGTTCAAGGTCAGCCTGAACAGGAATGAGACCCTGTCTCTAAAAAAATAGCTGGGTGTTGTGGGCAGGCGCCTGTAGTCCCAGCTATGCTGGAGGCTGAGGCAAGAGGTTCGCTTGAGCCCAAGACTTTGATGTTGCTCTGAGTTATGATGCCATGGCACTCTACCAGGGACAACAAAGTGAGGCTCTGTCTCAAAAAAAAAGAAGAAAAAAGGAGTTAATTTTTCAATTATATATATAAAAATAACCCCATCCTCTCCCTAGGATATACTTGTACTTTTCATTCAAGAAACACAAGCCTGAGTAGACATGTTTATCACATGTGAGAACCAGTTCTAATAATGAAGTATAAAATCGAGAGATTTCCTTCATAATTTTAAATAGAAGACATATTCATGCAAGATTTGTCTATTGTGAAATGACTCTAAATGATTCTAGAATTGTTTTGAGTCATTTACCCTTAGAACTGTACACGATGATGTCTTAGTATAAAACTTCAAATAAAGTTTAGAACTCTGGCCGGTCCACACCACCAAACATCTCCCCCCAGATAGTTTATAAAATGGACAAAAACAATAAAGAGACAGCCAAAAATCAACCGGCAATAATGAGCTGCAGAGAAACAAGCAAAGGGTATGTCCTCCTGCTGAGAATATCTGAAAACAGTGGCCAAGAAAAGAAACAGATAATTCTGGCCTTAGTATACGACTCTTGTCTCTATCACTGCCCCAGAAGAAGTACTAGTAAAAGGAATTAAGAGTGAATCAATAGAACTCTGCTGCATTTTTATGAAAACATGAATTTAAAGACAAGCAGCTAAAAAGGTGAGCAGGTGGCTCTGGGAAATAGTCAGGGAAACAAGGATGAATAAGAGCTCCCCAGTTTCCCCTGAAAGGCTGTATTTACCAGCTACTGAGGGGAAAGGATGTCTGAGTCAGGCCTGGCATTCTTTATTTTCAAGAAGATTCCAGGTCATGCAGAAGCTATTGGTTCGCAAACCTTACTTTAATCTAGAATCTGTTTCTTCCCCTATGGCAAAGAGATAAATCTGGCATGTACTGACTCAGAAAATCTGCATTAAAACAAGATGCCCCGAGGTGACTCACATGTACCTTTGAGAAGAGCTGGCTAGGGCTACCTTCCCTGGGTTCATGCTATTAACCTTGTGTATACGTCAGGGGTCCTGGCAAGAAACCTGTTACATGCATTAAACTAAACGTGGCCTGAGGATGCCTTGGGTCCCTATGTAACAAACTGCCTACCTAACTTAGAAGGGAAATAGATTGAGAGCTTAACTTAGGGGTCTATTTTCTGTAACAACTAGCTGAGTCTCAGTCAATTGCAGCAGCCAGGCTTGGACCAGTCAAAGGATGTCCAATGAGGCTGGGGTGCTGTGGCTCACGACTGTAATCCTAGCACTCTAGGAGGTTAAGTGGATCATCTGAGCTCATGAGTGCTCAGCTACTGCAAGAGTGAGACCTGGTCTCTAAAAAAATAGCTGGGTGTTGAGGTGGGTGCCTGTAGCCCCAGCTACTCGGAAGGCTGAGATGAAAGGATCACTTGAGCTCAAGAGTTTGAGGTTGCTGTGAGCTATGATGCGATAGTACTCTATCAAGGTGACAATGTGAGAGTCTGCCTCAAAAATAAAAGGCTGTTAACTGACCAACTGTATCCAAAGAAGTTAAACACCATGCTGCAGCTACAAGCTATTTCTTTATCTTTCTTTCTTTCTTTCTTTCTTTTTTTTTTGAGACAGAGTCTCACTGTGTCACCCTCAATAGAGTGCTGTGGTGTCACAGCTCACAACAACCTCAAACTCCTGGGCTGAAGCAATTCTCTTGCCTCGGCCTCCTGAGTAGCTGGGACCTGCCACAGCACCTGGTTGTTGCAGTTGTCATTGTTGTTTAGCAGGCCTGGGCCGAGCTCAAACCTGTCACCTGCAGTGCATGTGGCTGGCGCCACAACCACTGTGCTACGGGTCCCGAGCCAGCCACAAGCTATTTCTGAGTGCTACTTCATTTTTCTTTCTACAGCTACTGCCTGCCCACCTTGCTGGTTTTGAGTGTTGCCTGGTTTATGAAACACTCTTTGCCCCAACGAACTCTGGTAAACTTAGTTTCTCTAAAACTTTTAACATCATAAATCCTGGCTGCTGCTGTGCCCACTTACGGAGCTGGCCACAGGGCGTCAGCTGGCATTTATAGTAGCCTTCTCCTGCCACTCCCTCCAAGATCTGCCCACCTTGGTTGGATGGGAGTCTTTACCAGGTGGGGCTGCCTAAATGTTCCTTCCTGTGAGATCTGAGTCCGTGGAGATAGCTCCCATTCCATCCATGTCTGCCCACTCAGAGGATTTCCCTTCATCATTGTCTTGCACTCCTACCCCTGAGTGGGGAGGGAGGGAAAGGCCATCCACTCTGGGCGAGGCCAGTGCATCATGCTGCTTCATTTGCAAGCCAGGCCCCCACATTTTTGTCTTCCTTTAGCTGGTTGTGCTCCCCAGGAGGTCACTGCTGTGAGTGGAGGGAAGGGTGGTGAAGCAGAGGATGGAGATTTCATGCAAGTCCGAGCCACCTGCTTCTACAGCTTAGTGAAGTCCTACAGATCCGTTAGGGCCCAGTCTTATATTTATAAGTTCCATTTTATGATGGAATTCTGCCATGGAAGACTTAGTAGATCAGATGACCCATAGGATGCAGTAGGAGCTCAGGTCACACAGGTGCCTCCTGGTCAGATATTCAGTCTCAGCTGGGCCCTCTGGAAAGCCTCATACTAACTTCACTCAGAAAGTATGTGTTAGCAGATCTTCCATTACATTAGGTCTGCTGGATCATCGCGTGCAAACAGCACGCCACAACATGGACCTACGACCGAAGAACTTTCCTTCTCTGGCCTTCCTACAGGTGCCCAGAAAATGAATTAGATCTGGCAGCCTTCGTGGTTATCAGAAAACAGGTTAGCATGTCCAAAATCCAGAGAAACCAACGAGCCATGCAGCTTCCTTCTTTGCAGTGGTTGTCTTTCTTTTAGAGATGCTATTTCAACATGCTGCAGTGTACCAGACTGGTAGGACAGGCACCGGAACTGTGAGCGTTGGGTTTGTCACCTGCCCTCCGGCAGGCCTGTATTGAAGGCACATATGCTACACTTGCTCACCAAGTCCAGTTAGCATAATGGCATCCCTGTGGAATACCAGAATATGCAAGAATCTCCCTGACTACATAAGGACAAAGAGCATTTGAATTGATGTAGTCCAGAAACAAGATGGTAGAGTATCCTCTTGCCCTGCCACTGAGGTCAAACTTCTCATTTTCTTCTCTCCTGGAAATGGGGTTGAGGAGGGAGGAAGCAGGCAGTAGCTGCAAACCCGGTGCTGTGTTCACTTGCTCCAGTGAAGATGCCACAGCCCAAAAAAGCAAGTGCCATTGCCATCACAACCTGATTGTGTTTGTGAAAACCACTGGCATTCTCCTTGCCTGCCTGGCTTTGGCACCAGTCAGAGAGATGGGTTGGGGGATGCTGTGATGGGGACCACTACCTCTGCATCTGTTAAGTTACTGGTGGTGGGACTAATCTCCGAAACTCCCCCCAGGAAGGTGGGATTGCTATTTTGATGGGGGTGAGGAATACAACTCTGGGGCTTCTCCTTCCTGCTATAATAACTCTCTCTTTTTGCATCAGATAACTGATGTGGGGGTTCTGCCAGTTTTCAATATCTATGATTGCTATATATTGTCCAGGTAGAAGAAATGCCCAAAGGACAAATGGTTGTCTGGCTCCTGGGGCCCTCACTCTCCCTATTGGGCCAATGTGGCATTTTCGTTTTCTGTCAGCTCACAGTCAGAATCTAATAACCTTGGATATTTCCATTTCCCCACAGCACAGTCACCCTGGTAAATGTCTGTAGGTCTCCTGCAGGAAGAAGAATCACAGAACGTGCCGGTAGCCATATAACAGGATCTTCCTCAAAGAGTGGCAAGCTTCTGAACTAGCTTGTATTTAGAAACTGAGTAAGGGGTCATGAATCCCCACTTATAGCAACTAGAGGTAGCTTCGTGCCCAGCACATCTAGAATTTTCCTGCCTCCATCTGTGAAGCAGCCTTTTAGTAGACTGCTCACCTACATAATTTCTAGGACTGCCACGATCATCTGATAGGTCCCTGATGGTCAAAGCACTCTGATTACCACTATGGTCCTTTGGCTCATTGGAATAATTGTGCCTGCCTTGTTTCTCCTGTTTAACACACGTCACCACCTGGCCTCTACCACTGCTGGATTCTATAACTACCACTGAGATAAGGAAAGCCAGTTCCAACACCATATACCCTACTATCATTTCTGGCCTATGTAGAATAGCCACCAAAGAGTTTCTCAAGGATGCTGGTGCCTAGGGCTAGTGAGACGTCCGAGTACAATATTTAAGGACGTGCTCATTCTTAGCTTCATAGAGATGCAGGGTCAGAGCCTGAGAGTGAGTGCCTCCTTATATATTATACCCTTCCCTGGATGCCTGCTTGCCTGCCTCTCACTCCAGCCCTGCTAGTATCCTCCTCACCAAGGCATATTTGGTTTTTTGGAGACAGAATCTCACTCTGTCACCCTGGGTAGAGTGCCATGGTGCCATAGCTCACAGCAA
>CAUYQV010149914.1:0-24499 GCA_963574575.1 Galagoides demidoff | reverse complement strand
CCCAGCTACTTGGGAGGCGGAGGCAGGAGACTCGCTTGAGCCCAGGAGTTGGAGGTTGCTATGAGCTGTGATGCCATGGCACTCTACCCAGGGGGATAGCTTGAGGCTCCGTCTCAAAAAAAAAAAAAAAAAAAAAAGGATCCCTAAGAAGGAAGGTTTATGACCATGTTCACCTGGCCAGTGTGCAGAATGCAGAGTCCAAAGAGCAAATGATCGTGTTGAGAATACTCCAGGAACAGGCAGGGAGTGCCCCTCTGGGGGAGGGGTGGTGGCAACGTTGGCCTTCAGCTTTATGAAGTGCTGGAGTGCAGATAAGAGTCCCTCCCCGGAGTCAGGGACCGTAGGAGAAAGGAGATGTAGACATCTCAGTCAGAGGAGGGGCCGGGATGAACTACAGCCTCCATCCCAGGAACTAACCAGGGTCTGACCTTTGGGAGGTAAGAAAAGCCAAAGCCTGTTAGGGTTTTTGTACCCCAGTAGGATCCAGGCTAAAAGGGAAGCTGGGAGCTGAAGCATGGCAGCTGCTCATTCACCTCAGCAGCGAAGCGTCTTCAGTTGCAAGACCTGCATGGGGGCCTGCTCAGGAGGCAGCAGACAGTGGCCACCCTGATGAGAGCCCATGCCAGATTTGTGGACTGCATCCCACAGAAGTGACAGGAACTTTTTTTTTTTTTTGAGACGGAGCCTCAAGCTATTCCCCTGGGTAGAGTGCCATGGCATGACAGCTCATAGCAACCTCCAACTCCTGGGCTCAAGCGAGTCTCCTGCCTCTGCCTCCCAAGTAGCTGGGACCACAGGCGCCCGCCACAACGCCCGGCCAGGATTGGGCTATAAATTTAAGTGACAAATTATAGAAATAACTTGGCTTAAGTGTCTCGACATTTCCCAGGAATGTCATTTCAGGCAGGTACCACTTTCTAGGTCTCTGTCATTTACATTTGGTTGACACCATCACAGGAGAGCTAGTAACACTCTAGAAACCCTTGTGAAGAAGCAGCCACTGGGATGTTTTGTTAACCACTGGGTGAGGTACCAAGGTGCCATTTTGTTGCTAATTAGTCAACAATTATTTACTAGGAAAAAATGAGAGTAGGGATTCTCTACTTTCCTTAAAGAGATACTGACACCTTCAGAGCCACCAAAGATTGGTGATTATCAATCTAGATCCTCTTCTCGCTCTTATCTGAAATGTAATTTCATGTTCACCTTACAGAGAGCATGTGCTACTGCATTCTGTAGAGGTGGCGGTGGCATGCTTACTGACATCAATGGTACTTAAAGAGCCTGAAAGCCGTATGAACAGGGCAGCTGATATGTGTCCCACCCTGTGGACTGCCCAGCCCACAGGGGATGGGGGCTGCCCATGTTCTCTTGCCATAGGAGACGGGGGCCGCTGTGTGGGGAACTAAAGGTTGTGCTATACCACCTACCCCCGGTTACACCTGCTAGCAGAAAGGAACAATGGCATAGCAACTCCTTGAGAATTCCTGTGTGACATTATCATACATATTTTTTAATTATAATATGTCTAACTAATATCAAAACTATTTTGCATTTCTGAACAAACAGAGTGATATGGAAGATTACCTAGAAACACAGGAAGTCCTGTGGGAATCTTGTAGTAGCCAATAAGCATTTGTTACTGGAGCCACATGTGAACCTATCCTACTAGAAATGAAACCTTGCTGCCCATATCCCAGCAAGAGTGGCCCACGGGTCAAGTTTTGCCTGTATAGATACAGCTCTTCCGTGTTACTGCTCTACCCTTTCGGGTGAGCTGGGATGTTGGTGGCCAAAGCACCAAGTCTACACAGAACAACATTTTCCAGCAGAGGTCTTCTCCATGTTGCTTGGAATCTGCCCCTGCTCTCAGAGGAGCTGGGTGAGGAGGGAGAGAGGGCGGGAGGGTCAGTCCCCTGTGCCCACAGTGCCTGGGTGGATCTGCCAGTACCATCTGGACTCTTCAGAACACTTTGTCTCCTGTTGTCTTTGCCAGAGTGACACCTACTGGAAAGTCTTCATGAGCGTGCCCCTTCCTGGGTGCAGTCCTACTCAGTTCCCACCCTGGTCTATTTTTGCACAAGGGTAAGAATTTCAACCAGCTTGGATAAACACACAAGTTGTGTGACATGAAGATAAATTTGGCAATGGTTGCTTAGGAACTGACAATGGTGCAGTCAATAGGCGGTTTCCCAGAGCGCCCACTCCAACACCTTTTAGAGTGCCAATCAAAGTTTGGAAAACCAGTTATTGTGTTTCAATATGACAAGTTTCCTTGTACCTAGAAAAAACTGATTACTTTTTATTCCTGGTTAAAAACATTTTTCTAATTCAAATTCTAAGTGAAAATGAGATTGGACATCAGGACAACAAGAATTTGGATCTCGGCTCGGTGCCTGTGGCTCAATTGGCTAGGGCGCTGGCCATGTACACCTAAGGTGGTGGGTTTGAATCCCCAGCCCGGGCCCGCCAAACAACAATGATGGCTGCAACCAAAAAAATGGCCAGACGTTGTGGTGGGTACCTGTGGTCCCAGCTACTTGGGAGGTGGAGGCAGGAGACTTGCTTGAGCCCAGGAGTTGGAGGTTGCTGTGAGCTGTGATGCCATAGCACTCTACCCAGGGGGATAGCTTGAAGCTCTGTCTCAAAATAAAAAAAAAGAAAAAAAGAATTTGGATCTCCTGATGTCTGGTACGTGGGCATCTCAGCCATGCAAACATCGATGACGCGATGATGAAGAAGCTGGTGACACAGCTGGCACTCACCATGATCATCATACTCCACATGCTAAGCATTCTAGATTTCTTAACTCATTTCTTAACAGTTTCTGGTCTCCCTCTAAAAAGCTTTGTCTAAAGAAAACTACCCTTAGATACTAGTTTTTGAGAAGGTCAAGTTTAGATTAGGATCTTGATCAAAGCACAGGCAAAGTCTTTGCTTTTTCTTTTCTTTTTTTTAGACAGGGTCTCAAGCTGACCCCCTGGATACAATGCTGTGGCATCATAGGTCATCATAGATCTTTGGCTCAAGTGATCCTCTTGCTTCAGTTTTTCTATTTTTAGTAGAAACAAGATCTCACTTTTGCTTAGGATGGTCTCAAACTTGTGAGCTCAAGCAATCTACCTGCCTGGGCCTCGCAGAGTGCTAGGATTACAGGCGTGAGCCACAAGGCCCAGCCTGCTTTTTATTTTCTTAATCTTGCTGACAGGTTTGGAATGTCCTGGTTGGTTTTCATCACAATGCATTGATAATGTCTATTAATGGCCCTTTAAAGGATGGTTCTCTTTGGACAAGGGGAAAAGAGCAACCTCCAGTGAGGAAGTCTGACCACTGACCATGCTACATTAACAGCTATCAATCCCACTCCGAGCATGTGCTCCCGAGCTGTACACAGAGACTGGGACGTAGTTAGTAACAACCAGTCCCCACAGGGGCTTTCCCAAATGTACCCCAATGGAGCCCCCTGGCATGCCTTCATCTGTCAACAGCCTGTTTGCCTCAGACACAGCCTCTCCCTCTGGAAATCTGCGCGTTCTTAAATGACCAGGCTTACATGCCACCTGCTCCATGAAGCCTTTCTTGCTTTCTAAGTCTGCAGTCAGGTCTGTCTTCTTTGCCTATGTAGTTTTTTGATTGGGACTCTCATTCATTTTTTCCTATAAAGCCCCTCTGGATCCAGGCAGAGCTGATCACTAAGCCTTGCCTGCCCCAACCCTCACTAATGCACAAGTACGACAGATGATCACGTGTCTTCACTGGGTTGTGAGGCTCCTGATAGCAGAGTTAATATTAATCCAACTCTGTCAACTCAGAGCTCTCACTCCAGTGAGGCTCTGGGCCCTCCTAGCGTCGTGGTGCCTATGCAGGCACAGGCAGGGGGCTCTGCTCACTAGACATTCCCTGATCTCCTATAAACAAGCCCTAACAGTCTCAGAAACCCAAAGTATCTAATAAGTAGCTCAGATTTAAATCTAGTTTCCAGACATAATGAATTCTAGAAAATAACATACACTGATGCTGAACAAGATGGGTTCCATTCATCCAGCATGCGTGTGAGAGGATTACAGATCTCAGGGACTCTCACTAGTCTGGGCAGGAATCTGTTCCAAAGCTACCATTTGCCGCGTGGTAGAAGGAGAATATATCTAACGCTTGATGTAGACACACATTCTCTCTCTAATAGTAGGGTATAAGAAAGACACTTATGAAGCTATTAAAAAAGGATGTAAGGGGGAGGCACCTGTGGCTCAGGGGGTAGGGCACCAGCCCCATATACCGAGGGTGGTGGGTTTGAACTTGGCCCCGGAAAAACTGCAACAAAAAAATAGCTGAGTGTTCTGGCGGGTGCCTGTAGCCCCAGCCACTCGGGAGGCTGAGGCAAGAGAATCACCTAAGCCTAGGACTTGGAGGCCGTTGTGAGCTGTGATGCCACAGCACTCTACTGAGGGCAATAAAGTGAGACTCTGTCTCTAAAAAAAAAAAAAAAAAGGATGTAAGAATAATTCACATACAGAAAATGACTTTCTTACCTTTTTATTAAATAGAAAAGAATACAACTCCCAAACAAGCGCTAAGTAATAATCTAAGCCCCAATTATTCTTCATCTATAAAATAAGTAATTCAATTATATATTCTATAACTTTCTTTCAGTCTATAATTCCATGTCTTTGTCTAATTATAGTGAGTTTCTTGAAGACACACCTGGCCTTTCTAAAAGCTGTAGTTGCTAACCCTGGGCCATGGCTTGTTAGGAACCTGGCTGCACAACAGGAGGTAGGTGGTCGGTGAGTGAGCGAAGCTTCCTGTGTATTAACAGCCGTTCCCCATCACTCCCATCAGCGCCTGAGTTCTGCCTCCTGTCAGAGCAACAGCAGTGTTAGATTCTCACAGGAGCCTGAACCGCACTGTAAATTGCACGTGTGAGGGATTGAGGTTGCAGACTCCTGTGAGAATCTAATGGTTGATGGTCTGAGGTGGGGCTGAGGTGGTGATACTAGTGCTGGGATAGTCTAGCTGCAGGAAAATAAACTCAGGGCTCCCACTGATTCTGCATTATGGTGAGTTGAACAATTATTTCATTATATATTACAATGTAATAATAATAAGGTACCCATAAATGTAATGGGCATAAATCATCCCCAAATCATTCCCACCCCATCTGTGGAAAAATTATCTTCTATGAAACTGGTCCCTGGTGACAAAAAGGTTGGTGGGGACCATTGCCTAAATGACAGAGCATGTCATTTTTCTACTCAAAACCCTATTGATCTATATTTCTTTGTACCCCAATGTAACAACTACTATATAACTTATAGAGCAACACAAAGTAATCTAGATACTTCTATTAATAGTCTGCTGTCTTCTACCCCATTTCAAATGAAAACAGTAATCTGAAAATCAACAATTTGTCTAATATTGAATTCTACAGGTAAGGGAACATTAAGAAATTTCATCAGAAGTAATCCCACTGAACAATTTCGGAAAACAAAGAAACGAGGAAAGAGGGAGAGGGTGGGCTGTGACTAACTTTACCTCTGTCATATTTGCAATTGTACTTAAAGTTACGTATCCCAAGGCTCGGCGCCTGTGGCTCAATCGGCTAAGGCGCCAGCCACGTACACCTAAGGTGGTGGGTTCAAATCCCTAGCCCGGGCCTGCCAAACAACAATGATGGCTGCAACCAAAAAACGGCCGGGCGTTGTGGCGGGCACCTGTGGTCCCAGCTACTTGGGAGGCGAAGGCAGGAGACTCGCTTGAGCCCAGGAGGCTCCGTCTCAAAAAAAAAAAAGTTACGTATCCCAAATTAAGGCAGAAAGGGAATCTCGAGGTAACACGGTTCCACAGAATGTCATTCTTTCCATCTTGCTTTTAAAAAATTAACTAAAGTCCATATTTTATTTCTACTTTCCCTTGATGCCCTTCCTCTGCCCCAGGACCCCTCAGCACCTGTACTTGTCTTGTGTTCTTAGACTCTTTTTGTCTGTGGCCATTTCTTAGAATATCCTTGTTTTTGATGACCGTGACTGTTTTAAGGAATAACAATCAGTAACTTTGTAGAATTCTCTTTGACTGATTTGTCCTCCCCATGATTAGAATAAAGTTAAGGGTTTGGGGGAGGAAGACTACAAAGGGGAAATGCCATTTCCACCACATCACGTCAACATAACTCATCACTGTCAGTGCTGACCTGGTCACTTGGCTGTGGTGTCCATCAAGCTTCCCCCCTGTACAGTCACTCTTCTCCACCTTCTCCTCCTCGGTATCTGGAAGGGGGTCACTCTGCACATCCACACTGACACAGTGGAGAGCTGTGCTCCCTCTCCCTGAGGGCAGAGTGTCTACATAAATTACTGACTGCTGTTGGGAAGTGTGCAAAGCAGAAATATTACTAATATATATATATGTGTGTGTGTGTGTGTGTGTGTATATATACACACACATATGTATATTTGAGACAGAGTCTCACTCTGTTGCCCTGGGTAGAGTGCTGTATGTAGCATCACAGCTCACAACAACCTCAAACTCTTGGGTTCAAATGACCCTCCTACCTCAGACTCCTGAGTAGCTAGGACTACAGGCACCCACCACAATGCCTGGCTAGTTTTTCTATTTTTAGTAGAGATGGGGTCTCACTCTTGGAGCTCAAGCAATCAACCAGCCTCAGCCTCCCGAGTGCTAGGATTACAGGTGTCAACCACCATGCCCAGCCTAAAGCCGTATTTTAAGTTAAATGCTTAAAATGGTACTACCAAAATATGTAACTATTTTATTTCACATATATGGGCTCCCTTAACTTAGAAAAACATAAAAACAACTAAGTGACAATTAGAGTTACATAGACAGCCATGGGCCAGCTTTGGACTTTGGTCATAATGAATAATATTTTTACTTGGGAAATTACATGGGAAACAACTGGCCTTTAGAGCAAAGAGGGAGAATGCAGATGCTTGTGAGGCTTGCCTTGCCTGTGGCTACTCCTGGTCTGTTGGCTCAGGGGCTGTGTATAGGCTGCGTGCTGCCATCGAGACACCTACTGTGTGTCAGTCCTCAGGGAAGCAGAGAAAATAACATCACCACAGTCTACTCAAACGCCAAGCAAAAGTGGGATAAATGGGGTTAAATCCCAGCCCTGTGACTAGACAGTGGTTCTCAACCTGTGGGTCTCAACCCCTTTGTAACAAAGAAAATACACTGCAGCCTTAGGAAGGTTGAGAACCACTGGACTAGAAGAATCAGAAGCAATAAACTTAATTGAGGATGCAGAATGGGTGGGACAGGGAGCAGCTGGGGTAGTGAAGCTCACTCAGGGATTCCAGCATCAGGTGCACCTTCCAGGGCAACAGTGTAGCTGACTGTTTCCACTCCCAGGTCACAGGCTGCACTCAGGAAACCAATCTAGGTTGCTTTGTGCATTGACCCCCAAAGTGGGGAAACACACACAAACCAGATCCCAGCATAGTGCGTGGTGGGCCAGGGCTGTCATTTTATATGGGGACAGACACCGTTATCAGCAGTGGAAATTGAGATCAGCCAGTGTGTCTGTGCTGGTAAAGACCTAGATAATAAAGTTATCAGAAAACTAAAGATTAATTAAGTTCCTATGGCTATTAATGAGAATCACTCCTGTTCTTGGCAGGGCTTGGGGAACATAATGTTCCAACTTCTGATGAGGAAAACTGAAGTTCAAATCATGCAAATAATTATCTTAGAAGAAACAAGGCCGGGGAGGGAGAGGGGAGAGGGGAATGGGTGGAGGGAAGAGGATTGGAGGGATCACTTCTGAGGTTTATCGTACAAGAGTACAAGTGAATCTTTCTAAGAGTAGAATGTGAACGTTTTAAAACAATAACTAAGAAAAAAAATAAAAAATATAAATAAAAAAAGACAAAGGGGCGTAAACATGAACTGTCTTTGGTAAACAAAATGTAGGACTCTTATACATCGCCTTTGAAAGGATGTTGAAATGATTACCATCCTTTAAAATTCAGGACATCCTTTTTGAAATGGAACATCCTTTCTCAATTGGTCATGTTTTGATCATTTGTACTTTAGAGTTTGTAAAATACTCCACGTTGTCTACCTGGTTTCACCTTTACCTTTTAGTTTGCCCATGTGCTGAATAAATCATTGACAGAAATAGAAAACTATGAAGGTGATAATTCTCTAATTTCTGTCGCTCACCAGCTGTTAAATGCACTCATAGAATTTTAAAGCAGAATTTTTCAAAGTACAGGAGAACCTGTTTTATTTTATTTTATTTTTCTCAGCTTCTGAAATAGAAATTGGGATTAAGTCCAACAAAAACTTGTATGGCCAATGAAAAAATGAAGCATTCTTAAAATAAAAAGAGAGGAAGTTGAAAGACTTACTACAGAGGAGACCTGCCAGATTGTAGTATTTCAGCAGTCTCTGAACAATGCTACAATCCTCAGCTATTATTCAAGCAGGAGGCACATTATTATTCTTACTGATTGATACCTTTGCTTATTATCCCCTTGACTGCACACAAAACACAGTAATTTGAATCTAATAATGTCTGTAAAAATTTCCATTAATAACAAGAAAGTGTTATTAAAACAAAAAAAAAATTATCTGTGGCCTGCTCTAATTGATTTTTTTTTTCTATAATTGTGGACTGAGTTACTCTGTACTTAGGTACACTGGGACAGCTGACTTTGATGGTAAAGTAATTGATTTCTACTTTCAAATGTGGCAGTTTGAAAACAGGGCTTTGCAAATTTCTTCACTCCCACAGAGCACAGCACCGCCAGACTCCAGGTAGATCCACAATGCACAATCAATACACATCTTGGAGTTTTAGATAGTCCTATGATAATTAAAATAAAATACTAAATACAAGAAGATGAATCTCATGCAAGCCCATTTAAATACAAGCATAAAAAGCAATGTTTCTTTGTGGAATGGCTCTACACTCTTACTGAGTGAACCAAGGAAACAGCGGTGATCCATCAGCTGTCTCTGTGGTCTGGCTCCATAGCTCATTTCCCTGTTAACTGCTTGCAGCCTGCTGCATCATCCCTCGAAGCTTCTACTTCTGCACTTCCTTATGTTCAAACATATTTCCTACTTTTATTATTGGCCAAATTCTTTGATCCAATAACATTTGACTTGGGGCATTCACCAGAGAATCCTCTCTCTGAATCTCCACATTAATTTAAATATCCCAATTCTAAGCTTTGTTAACAATTTTTAGGTGTTTTCCTATTGCATTTGATGTGTTATATTTGTTTGCTTCTATCACTCTCCTGGAGGACAAGTTTTTCAAGGACAAAGGGCAACTAAATGAACATAGGTTACGGCATGTATACTGTAACTTGTGTTAAGAACATATCTGCCAATTTGAGCTCACATTAAATGAGTGTGTAAATAATACTGTTTGCAGGTGGACTGACAGATACGTAAACCAGATAATGATTTCCAGCAACTGCCTATTTGCAATGTGAGAGGGGCATGGCTTTAGCTTAGATAAAACTAAATTCGAATCTCATTCGGTCCCTTATTAATTCCGAGTAATAGAACTCCAAACTAATAATTGACCCTTTCTGAACTTTAATTTCCACATTTTGTATAAATAAGCCAACTACTAAGGTTGTAGCAATAATTCAATAAAAAGATACATGAAGCACCAGGTATATTTTACATGATCTTCTTTTCCTTTAATACTTTTGAATATTTTGATATTGAGAAAAATACGATGGGGCTGCATGTCTGGCTATATTTTCTGGTGTGCTTAAATATGAGAATGTTATGTGCTGCCTACTGAAGTTACGCTGCATCTCTGGTTTTGTCTTTTAGTTATAATGCCCTTCTCCCAGTCCCCACCTCTAGCTGGCAAATGCCTAGTTTTCCTTCACTGTCCAGCCTAAAACTCATCTTTTCAATGAAGTCCATCAGAACCTATTGGAAGTATCCCTTTCGTTATTTCCCTGAAATATATTGACTATTATGAAGCCAAAATTATACTATCAAATAACTGCTTTGAAAATTTTCAGGTCTAAAATCATCTTCCACACAAAGGAAATAATGAGACATATTTTGAAATGATCTCTGGATAAGCAAGACCGTTCAGTTTTATGTTACAAAAGGCAATGGAATTTTAACACATAATGCCTTATCACAAGAAAATTGTGAATTAGGCACATGTTAGATATATGAATTGGTTACGATTCTGTTGTTAGAAACGAATTTCTTTCGGTAGGAACAGAAAGGTTAAAAGATGTAAAGAATTGTGTGGAATCTTATACATTCAACTAGGGCACTTACTACATATCAAAATATCTAGTATTTTATCACAGATTGCTACAAACAGTTATCTCGGAGAAAAGCAATGCAATGTATTAAAGCTACCAAAAAATTAGTAAATTGTTGCTTGTGTTAATTTTAATGTTTACAACGTAAAATTGTGTGCAGTAGCTTCTACAGGTTCTTTGATTAGCAGTTCACAAACACAAGGAAATAAGATATTAGTTTAATTTACCTTAATAACCAAATCAAATTTCTGGTGGAAGTCTCTGTTTACTGGCTCCAGGAGAGTAAGTTCTGCAGTCCTAGGGTGCATATGGAAAAACCGTGGGTAATCCTCAGGAGTCCCTGAAAGACATTGAGATTTCAGCACATAATTGAGAGCAGTAAGTCATATGTGTATCTGTTATATCTTTCCATTCATTAACAGAGCCACAAAATTACAATTTCATTAGTACATTAAGTTTCAAAATTATGCTGGCTGGGGAAACACACTAATGTGAGATATAATTAATCAGTTTATAGGTAAGAGAATGAAAATATTTGTTCGGATGATTTTCTAAATATTTGTTATTAAGAGAGTTCTTAAATTAATCTGTCACATGAAAGGACATATTAGGTGGAAGGAGAGTAAATTTTACCTTATAAAATTGTATTTTAATGGTGCATAAATCTTAATTACAGCCTGCATGATTTTTCAATATTTCTTGTAAGAAAGAACGATTTGTAATTTGTACCAAATATCAAGATGCTTGCAAATTAATAGGAACATATCCAGTTCCATCAAGGTAAATATTTTTCTTAAGATAATATCTAACTAATTATGTCAACCATAGTAAATTAAAATATAAGTTTTGATTACACTCAATGTCTACAGAGGGTATTTCTTCAATAAGTTGAAATACATTTCTTCTTAAATACATTTCTTTCAAATGTATTATCTTCCTTTGTGTACTGCAACATTCTTCTCCAAAGTGAAGAAAGGGTTATAGTGAAATCGTAGAACTTCACAGTACGTACATTTGGAAAAACAATAACCATCAGAGTAAAATAGCATAGCTTCTAGTTCTGAAGCCCGGTGTATGATAAAAGCTTTATATAAGTAATCATCAATAACCCTGAAGATCATTTCCATTTTTACAGATAAGTATTTGGGACATTTGAGAAATTAAATAACTTATCCAAGTCAAGAAGACAATCTGAGTTACTGTTTGCATTCAAATCCAGGCTGCCAGAAGTAAAACATACAAAAATGAGCTTATTGCTACTGCTTCTTTGCTTCTGAGACAAGAAGAGAAAGTCTCCTGAACGTTAAGGGGGAAAAAACAGAAAAAAAATATTTACATCATTAAAATGGACTAAAAATCCAAAAATGCCCAGAATTCCAAATGAAATTTAATATACGATAAAGTAGTAATCTCTCCTAACAGGAAGTTATGCAGAAAATGATAGAATTTTATTCATTCTTCACATAATATACTAGAGCAAACACAAGAAAGAAGATATCCATGTATAATAAGTAAAAAACATACAAGCACTATTCATAGATAAAAATACAGGTATTTTTAGCAGCACAGGCAAATCTTTCCTAACTATGACTCAAAATGAAGAAGCAATAAAAATAAATGTGGCTATATTACAAGATTCCATGAAAAGACACAATGAACAAAGTAAAACCACAGTTATAAACTGATAAAATATTTGCAATTTTATATCAGAAACAAAATATTCATACTTCATATATATGTACACACATGGATACACATACATATATATATATATATCCAGGTGTCTATTAAGTTTGCATGCAATATACCTTGTATATAAGGTTATATATATATATGTAAAGAAAAAAACACCAGTGATGATGTATTATACAAAACTGGGACTAGATGCTAGGCAGTGAGCTGATAGCTCACAGAAAGGGAAAAGCAAATGACTCTTCATCGTAAAAAAAGATGCTCCCTTCTTCATATAAGAAGAAAAAATACAAATTAAAATTACACTAAGATTCTATTTGCCACTTGCTAGATTAGCCACAGTCCCAGTCAGACACCATACTATATATTGATGAGCCTCCAAGAAAATCAGCACTTTTGGCCATCGGCGGTGTTAATAAAAGGGTGCTGTGAAACTTCTGAAGGAGAATGTGGCACAATCTATCAAAATCATATTCATGTTTACTTTTTGACCACTTCAAGGGCATTTTTGCATTATAATGATGAAAGATAAATAACCACTTAAATATACATCAATAGTGGTATGGCTGAGTAAAGGATGGCATGTCCTAAAGTGCATTATAATTCAAATGTAAGAATGAATGATAGATATCTTTA
Source organism: Galagoides demidoff (assembly GCA_963574575.1). Taxonomy (NCBI): domain Eukaryota; kingdom Metazoa; phylum Chordata; class Mammalia; order Primates; family Galagidae; genus Galagoides; species Galagoides demidoff. The sequence goes on along the minus strand of CAUYQV010149914.1, from coordinate 11,900 downwards.
CCTACCACTACAGAGTTATTTTCAGATATATTAAGTGAAAAAAGGTGACATTACTAAAATGCCCTATAAAGTGATAACTTTTCAGAGAATATACACACATATAAAAGGCAATGTTTATGCTTTTTTTTTGGAGACAGTCTCGCTTTGTCACCCTTGGTAGCGTGCTGTGGCATCATAACTCTACTCTTGGGCTCAAGCAATTCTCTTGCTTCACCCACTCAAGTAGCTGGGACTACAGGTACCCACCACAATGCCCAACTATTTTTAGAGAGGAGGTTTGGCGCAAGCTGGTCTCGAACCTGTGAGCTCAGGCAATCCATCCGCTTTGGCCTTCCAAGTGCTCGGATTACAGTTGTGAGCCACCATGCCCTGCCCAATGTTTATGCATATTAACATAATCAAAGATCTGCAATGATTTGAGACAGATTAAATATATTTAAATTCATAAGTTTGTAACAGTGTTGAAGAAAGAACACCTTTGATCACTTCTGGAGAATGCTTGGAAACATTTTCAAAACTGGAGAATGAGAAGACATATTATTAGGCATTTTCTGCTTTTTCCCTGTGACTTGTAATGTTTGGTAGACAAATAGTTGATGATTGAGGTTTCTCTTTATGGAATTATTCTAGGTAATCTTGTAAAAAGAATGGTAAAAATAAAGGGTTATATTTCACAACTCCTCATACGTTAATGGATCACAACTTTGAGCACCAGCTGCTGCTGACATCACAAGAAAGAGATGCTTCATGCCCCTCTATGGGAAAATTAATTAGTCATCATCTGCTATGGACTGGGCTGTGTCCATAAATTCATAAGTTGAATCCCTTGCTCCTAATGTGGTTGTACTGCATATATGAAGACAGATCCAAGGAGGTAGTTCAGGTTAAATAATGTCACATGAGTTGGCTCCTAATCTGATAGGACTGGTGTCCTTATTAGAAAAGAAAGAGACACCAGAGGGCAGGCTGTACTTTTATGGGTATAAACATCATCCATTCCCTTACTATAAATATCATACTTTTTTTTCCATTAATTCAGTCTATGCTGTAACTTTGGCAGAAATCTATTTGTGTGAGTTCCAGTATTCATGGCTTGTTTTTCCAGACCATTTGTGTGATCTTTATGGGCAAAAGCCAAGAAGATGAATGTGTTTAGAGATGAATTATTGTACTAGGGACAATTTTTAGGAGAAGTAATAAAAATATAAAAGGTCTTGATACTCAGGAAATATGGCCTATGCTTTTGGAGAAACTACTCCCACTTATGTGTAGCATGAAGTCAAACTGAGCTCATGACTAAAAAAAATGACAAAATATTCTGCAACACTCTAGCTTACTCATCAGGATAAAGAATTTCTGACAGCAATAATAAATATAATGATAATAATAATACCCTTAAACAAAAGAAGAAAAATTCTGAACTGGTGGAGACAATTCAAAATCAACATTAGAGAACGGAAAGGCATGAAAGAAATGTCCCCCTGGATGTATATGGAAGGTTATGTAATGTTTGAAAAGCCAGCATGTGAAAAAAGTTTGCGTTATAAATTGTATACCATGAAACCAATCCAAAAAATAAAGACATAAATGAAAACGAGTAAAACAAGAATAACAGCAACAACAAAATACTTTTGAACTCTCCTTCCAGGAATTATGAATTACTAGAGTGTACAATATGAGAAATTTAGTGTCCTACAATATTTTCATTTCTACCCCATCTTGATACATGCATTAAAATCTGTCATTACCTTTTCAGTATGTATTTATTATCAAATGGCAGTTAGCTAGATATGAGCAGGGCAGATGACAAATTTGGTTAAGCCATTTGGATTAGTCTAGGTCAAACTGACCTGGGCTATTAAGGAAAAGCGGCTTGTTAAGATCTTGTGGGAGGGCTATTGTCAAGATCTTTTAACTGGGTTGTTTACAAGACCTTGCAGGTGGATTGTTTTGAATACGGAGTTAATTAAGATAGTAGGTGACTTCTAAGAAGTAGCTGAAATGCCTCATAGTTATGTGCAAAACCCAAAACATCACTTTCATTGGGGCCCACAGTCACTAAGATGGGGCCTGACTTGCTGTGCAGGTCATTAATAAACTTCCTTTTTCTTGCTAAAACTTGACCAGCTCTTTTCAATTGTTGTAGTCACTGTCTCAAGTCATGATGCTACTCTAACACTAGTACTTAACAATACTTACCATAGTTAATGTAGGTTTATATATAATTAAAACCAATAGGTCTGGCTCTAGTATCTCCATTCTTAACTAGTATATGACACCAAGTTTTAGTTATCAGAATATCCTTAATATTACCATAAACACCTTTGGAACAAATAAGAAAAATAGCTATTAATTTTGCAATATGTAAATTTTAATATGTAACATATACCTCATCTACATGTTATATCTAACATATATTACTAGTTACATAATAGGGGCTTAGATAGAGTATCTAGTATTATGTGCTACTAATATTGCAAGTTAATACTATAAGCCACAATCAGGAAACCTTTTATATTATTTGAAATAAATATAATAAATATTTTATGATATCTGTCTTAATGACAATTAAAACAGTGCTTGATACCTGTTCACATGGTTTTAAATGAAAAAATTGCCAGATTCAATAAAAATTAGAAGCAGAAAACTTACAGGCACATACTATTAAGGAGTCAATAGGTTATTCCTGTCTTCATATTTTTTGAGGTTCTTGCATGTATGAATTTTTCTGGGGCCTCTTTTGATATCATTTCCTAATTATCTGCTGGGTCCCTTATCTATCACAGCCAATATTCCTTTATAGCACCTAGTTCAACACAGCTTCTATAAAGGAGCCCTCCTAAAAGAAGGGCTCATTATCTTTGTAACTAAATAGGAACAGTTTCTCACTGGATTTCAGATAAAAAGATGAGCATTTGCTTGTTTGCTTGTCTTTGGTTTTAGTAGTTTTTAATTGTGTTTTTCTCCATCAGACAAGGGAGAGTAATAGGTGATTCATAACATGTTTATGCTATACAAGGGGCAATGAGTAGAGTTTGATCAAAGTAGTTACTCACTATCCCTTAAAGCATAAAGATACCCTAGAAAGGAAGGGTTGAAAATGAAGTGAGGTAATTAAAGACGAGATGATCCCTTTTCATTATTTAGCATCTTCTATCAGAATATTACAGTATACACACCAAAAGATATGTGTAAAAAATTTAATATAAAGCTTTCCATCCAATTTTAAGAACAAGTGTTGAAGACAGTATGCTGAATTCATTTGCCTTTAAAATGGCTGGGGGAAAACCAATGTAGAACTTGCAAATTAACACTAGAGTTTCTTTATATGACTTTCTATACAGAAAGAGGCATGATTCTGTCCTTCTCTGAACAAATGTGCAGTATTCTGGACTTACAATTAAGCCACTTCAAAAATATAATCTCATTTTTACAGTGGCATTGGCCAAGTAATTTTGAAAAATTGCTCTTCTACAAATTACTACCTATATAAAATATATCATAGGATTTTTATCAATAACCACATATACTTTTATTCTTGTTGAGGAACAAAATGGAGGAAAAAATGACAACAAAATCGGCTTGAAACACTTAGCCAATTGGGATTTTTTTGTTGTACCGTAGCAATAAATTCATGAAGTAATTTATTTTAATCTCTTAGAAAAGAATCATTTTATCAACCATTGATTTTCTAATCTAAAAAGCATGTTGCAAAAGCAAAAATATTTTATGGAAAACAATTTTTAATTTTATATTTTTAATACTTATACACTGTATTTCCTCCATAATGTTCAATAAATAGTAGTTAATGATTGGGAGAAAACTTGGTATGCTTATGTAAGTTTTCCTTCTATTTTACTAAGTTACCTAGAATCATTCACTAATGTACCACCAACATGAGATAAAGACAGTTAAGAACTATTACAGACATAATTTAAATAAGACACTAGAATAAATCAATGTTCTAAAGCCATAGAATAAGTACTTATTACCAACAAGATGATTAGCCTTAGACTAAAGGATTAGGAAGGATGAAAACAAGCTTTGATGAAATTAAGTGTATTTATTAATTCTTAAAACTTCAACATTTCAACTCTGGCTTTTGTTCACAGGAAGTCACTAGCAATATTTACCTGAGAAATAGAACAAGGAAACCTCTCTTAATCACTCTCTCTCTCTGTCTTAATTTTTTTTTCCATACTAGGATGGAAAAGGATGATAAGCTAGGTCATGAAATTTTAACAACTGTTTTCTTACCAAGTGCCAATTTTTAAGTTTTATATTTTTCTCACTATTAAAACACCTAAATTATAAAGAGATCATGAGTTAAACAGTTAACTAATGCATATTGTAGAGCAGTAGAAGAATTATGAAAGCAATAAAAGAGATAGATACTATAAAAGAAAATAACACCAGAAGTCAGTAGACGTTATAAGTAAATGCAAACTCTTTCCAATCTGTATTAATGACTCAGTGCTAAAACAAGGCTTGTTAACTGTTAACATGACTTTACATATTCTACTTCAATATAGACCAACAGATGGTCTGTGAGCAAGGTTTAATGAAAGTCTAACGTTAGGCATGGTAAAAGAGTGTCAGTGATTCAGAAAGATAGACAAATGTGTCTTTTCCCTATTCTCTGGCCAAAGTCTGGAAAGAGAAATGGTTTGAGTGACTTCTCCACACTAATTTTGTTTTCTTCCTTTCGCTCAGTTGAACTAGCTATTCCTCTCAATCAAATGGCAAACCCTATAAAATGGAAAGAAAATGAAACAGAGGAGGAATGTATATTTATCTGTTATAATAAATTCCAGATAATTGGGTTTTTTGAGGTTTTACATAGGACGCTGAAGAATTTAGCCATGATACATTTGAAATATCAAAGAATAAAACAAGATAAATGGATAAGATGCAATCAGAAACTTCTTCATCCTCTAATTCTATCATTTAGAGATTTAACTCTCATCTTTGTACCTTCAATAACGAGGACAGTGATTGACATACTGTCAAACTTTCAGTCAATAAAATGAATGACGTCTATTTCCTGTTATCTATGCCGAGACCTCCACAGATTTAAAAGAGACTATGTTTTCAAGAGCTTTTGAAAACTGTAATGGTCTCATCTCTGCAACGGACTTAGGATATACGTGTCATTATAAAGACCAAAAACTTAAAACAGAAGTACTTGAATTTCCTTATAAACAGCATTTCTGAGTAAGACACAGTGTTATATTTTAGCATCTGTATAACGTCTCTTGGTTGTTGAGCATGCTTATGTTCACCCAGGGTAGAGGGAAGAGGACAAGAAGGGGCTGAGGGTTAATGCTGAAGTCCACTGAAGTTATTTTTCAGGTTCGCTTCCAAGAGGCTCCTTCTTCATTACAGGACGTATGGTCTGTCTTATGAGCATCTGTCTCTCTAGAGCCTATAAACCGTGAAAATTAGCAATATCCACATTTTAGCCAAAGCAATCTGAAGAGCAGCATAATGAATTTCTCATCAGTTTTGTTTTGGTACAATTAGTAGTATATACGTAGGGATGGATTAGGATACTTCTCTGGAATTTAAAGAAAAAATTAGCCAAGCATATAATGTACTGTTTGTCTGTAAATAAGGCTCCAAAGTAGCCCTTATTTAATCCAGTCATACATTATCAAAATTATGTATAATGTGCAACCAATGAAAACAGACCAGTAGAGTATAATTTTCAAGTCATGTTAAAATGTGACATTAAAGAAAGCTTTACAAGTTGATATGAAAAAAATTACCAATATGCAGGTGTATGTCCTATTATTTCACATTGTTTTACTTCTTCCAAGTTTTTTTTTCATTTGTTCTTTGAGTATTGAGAAAATTTTAAATTATTACTTTAAAATTGTTTATACAGAAAGTAACAATCATTTCCAATAATAAAAACATTATCAGGTGTTTTCTTTGATTCAAAAGAACTTTTTCCCACATGATTCTAGAATGGTAACTGAGAATGTAAAATATTAGCAGATACGAACCGACAAGGATGGAATAGAGGATGCCCGGCCTGTCTGACGGTGGTTGAATATTCTTGTCTTGATCAATGGCTTGGATTGGTGGGGTAACAATAATGGGGTTCAGTTCTTCCTGGAAAAAAATTTACAGAGGTTAGTCCAGTTCCATTATTGATATTTTATGGGGAATTGACATTCAGTTACTTTAGTTTGGACACCTAGAAGACATTTGAGCCAGGAGTTAAACTCATTTCAAAAGTTATAATCTAATACCTTATATGAGTTAATTTTGAATCTTAGGAAGAAGCAGGGTGTCCTCAAAGTTAACATGAAAAGATATATTAATTATATACATAAAACTGTGGATCAGTAATTTCTCCTAAAAAGAAAGTAAGGAAGAAAGGCAACAATACATTTTTAATCTTTCTTAGGGGATTTCTTCAAAAGAAATGTAAGGCTGTCAAATATATTGTGAAGTAAAGTTTTTCCCTTTGCTTTAAACAAGATTCGGAATAACATTCATATTCTTTGTCCAAAGTTATTTTAAGTTTCAGATTAATTAATTATATTAAAATATTAACATTTAAAGTCAACATTTTCATTCAACAAAAACCAAAGCTTTATCACTGCAAATTTTAAGTAATTAATTGTATATGATGACACTTAACTTATGGTCTGCAAAAACATTTCATTTAAAATTATGATATATTTCTTTAAGTCTATGTTTCCCAATTTGATTTCCAATGGTTTTCTTTTGTGGTATCTATAAAGAAGCATGTAAGAAATATATCTAGAACATCTACCTTAGTTCCAGCTGGTCAACTCTGCCTTTATAACTCAAAAGGCAAAGAAGGCATAGATTTGTTCCCATAGAACTTTATTCACAAAAACAGGTGGTGAGTGGCACATTGTTTATTGACCCTGAGATTATAATGTGTATACTGGGGGATTAAAATTAAAAAATAATATGGACAGTAAAAAAATAAAATAAAAACATATCTATACAGTTAAGCTAGAAAACATGATATAAATAAAGTTTTGAATACACTAACTATACTACAGGTCTGTTCTGATATTTAAGTATATTCTAATACATTCTAAAAACATCCATTAACATCTCCTTGACCTAATACTCTTAGAACACAATTAGGGAAATACTTCTTCAAGTTTTTATAACCCTAAGACCAAAAAAAAAAAAAAGTGTATATGTATACTGTACAGTATATTATTTATATATATAGAGGGGGGGGAGAGAATTTCAAAGAGAGATTGTCTCTCTCAATACCTGACTTTATATTCTGAGAGATTACTGCAATGTTCTTTTATGTTATTGTTTCTACATAACACGACATGGAAATTTGTCATGTAATTTTATACAAAACCCGCAGTTTTCAGCATAAGTGTATAGTGATGGCATGTGAAGGAGCTCAGGAAATTTTAACCCAAAATATGAATCCTTGGTCTACAGAATATTTTGAACGAAGACCCTTAGAGAGATCAATAGGCCTTGAAAGAGGCTTTCCATTTTTCTTCATAAAAAAAAAAAAGACCTATAAAAATACACTCTCTTCCCTTCCACCCCATGTCAATATATTATAGGAAAGATCAAGTATGCAAACAAAGGCCCATCATGGTGGCTCACCTCTGTCATCCTAACACTCTGGGAGGCCAAGGTGAAAGAATTGCTTGAGCACGGGGGTTTGAGACCTACCTGAGCAGGAGTGAGAGTTCCAACTCTATTAAAAATAGAAAAAAAGTACCTGGGGGTGGTAGCACTCACCTGTAGTCCCAACTACTATGGAGGGTGAGGCAAGAGGCTCTTTAGAGCATAAAAATTTGAGGTTGCTCTGAGCTGTGATGACACCATGGCACTTTACCAAGGGTGACAAAGTGAGAATCTAACTTAGATAAAGTGCAAAGAAATCTGGCCTACATCATTTAAAAACATTAACTATCAAGTGATTTGTATTTATCCCATACTGGTGTTGACCCCAGGGCCTCCTGAAGATGGGAAATCTGGTCACTGTTTTCCCTGTTAATCAGCACTTCTCCCCTACCTCCTTTGCCCTGCTCCAGCACCACACAAACTGGTCTGTATTCTCCACAGATTACCAAAAGTCTTGACTTGAATGTTTGCCTGGCATCTCTTTGAAGAAACTGAATATGAAATTATCCTGTGAGGTGACAGTGTTGTACATATTTGGGGGTAGGATTTCTGATTCGTCATCTAGGACTACCCAGGGTCCACTTCAGACACAACTAAATACTCATGGAATGACAGAAGACTCAATTCTCAGAAAAATAAAGTTTTGTTTGTTTGTTTTTCTCTAATGGGGCAACGTGTTAAATATAATACTTATCTCTCAGGTTAATTTGATTACAAAGAGAATCATTTATATGTCATTCGTTTCTCTGATCCACTAAATCTCCCCAAGCTATGTAGTCATCCTTCCTACCGACCATTTATTGCCCCGAACCAATTTATCAATATTCCGCATCTCCCTCTCTCCTCTAAGTAAGGGTATACATGTACTATTCAATACCTGTATTTCTCCCCAAACTGAACAAATCTGAGGTTCTTCAACATCGGTAAGTTTGAACATAGGAATTAAAGGTGGACCCTCTCTTTCTAGTCATTTCCCAAAGGAATGATTGTATCAGACAGTTTATCAGTTTATCATTAAGTTACTTTCAATCTTGGTTCAAATAATTAACTCTGTGTTAGCTTTCCCTAAAGTGTGCCTCTACCTGGACTCTGTGAAAGCATTTCAAATCTGAGGGCGTTCTTCAGTCCCATTCTACATCTCATAGTCAGAAAAATATACTCAGGGGTGCTAAATGATCTCTAGATTTTAGAAATAACTTAATTCTACCAGATGCGGTAGCTCACACCTCCCTAGCACTCTGAGAAGCTGAGGTAGCTGGATTGTTTGAGTTCAGGATTTGGAGACCAGCCTGAATAAGAGTGAGACGCATCACTACTAAAAATAGGAAAAGTAGGCGGGCATTGTGGTGGGTACCTGAAGTCTCATCTACTTGTGAGACTAAGGCAAGACGATCTCCTAAACCCAGAAGTTTGAGATTGCTGTAAGCTCTGATGCCACAGGACTCTACCCAGGGCAACAGAGTGAGATTCTGTCTCAAAAAAAAAAAAAAAAAAGAAGAGAAAGAAGAAGAAATAAAGAACTTTAAAAAAACCTGAAATCTGAGCTTTTCTGTTTAAATGCTAGATACAAACCATTTACAATATTTGAAGGTATTCCTGCTGATCAAATTTACCTATTTATTTCTGTAGAACTACTTAGTTACCAACACATAAGCTTTGGTAATCAGCCATGAAGTTTAACATCTTCCTATAATATCTAGAGTTGTTGGAATGAGCAATGGAGTTTTCATTATATTACTTATCACTATACACACAGTATTAAAACTAAAAATAACACATCAAACAAAGCCAAGAGGGAGGCTGAAGTGCTAATTAAATTCTTGATCTTACATAGTTGCTTGTTAATAAGTACCATAGAGAGAGAACTGGGGAAATAAAAAGAAATAAGTGTACTATTTGGCACCAAAAAATTAAAATAGAAATAGCAAATTGTGAATGTCTCAAAAGATTGGGTATGGAAGTGACACTAGATGGGATGAAAAATATTTTACATGAAGTTATTCAGTGCTGTTGACTATGTGATTACCATACTTCCTACTATTTTAACATTATCTATATAAATAACTTAGACAAATGAAAACAAAAGAAAACAAACAATCTTGTTAAAGGCTTGACTCAATTTCTGGAAATTTGGGGGAAATAGCATTGCTTAAATAACTTAGAAAAGACTGACATTTTGTCTTGTCCTACACTGACTAGCAACTTAAGAGACTTTTGTCTACAGCTACCATGAATGAGACTGTCAGAAAACCTAGGTTTAATATAAGAAGAATTATTTTCAAGCAGGACATTTATGATTACCTTCCACATGAACTGTGGTCCTTGAATCTTGAAAATTTTTAGCATTACTAACACATGACAATAAAGGATACTGAAAAAAAAATTTTTAATGACATTGTTAAATATCTAATACAATTTTATAAGTAGCATTTAAGCCAGAGTTAGAAACTTATATTAGTATTATTTAGTAGAAACAACATAAATAACATGCATCGTTTTTTTTTTTTTTCCTTCTGTCTTCCATCTAAATCTCTATAGTAAATGAAATCAGGTCCAAAAAGGGTATACATACATAGATAAGGGAGAAAATCCTAGCTGGAAACAATTCATTTGACTTAGTGAAATTTTAGAAAACAGAATAGAGGTTAAAGAAATTGATTCTATGTAAACTGATAAATGTTTTTGAAGACAAGTATACATAAGACATTTAGTAAAATGGGCTAGGTGACAAATTAATATGTATTCAATTTCCCACAGATCACATCTTCTGACCAAAAGGCAATTAAAAACTAATGAATTTAGATATTAAAAGGATAGAGAAATACCCAACACTTTCAGAAGTTAACGAACTTTAAAAAAAAAAATATTTCATGGATTAAAGAATAGACCCCAAATCATAAAATATTTAAAAGTGAATGACAATACTATCATTAGATATAAAAAATTGGGGAGATGTAGGATGAATTGTGATTTAAATATATTTATTAGGAAACTGAAGAGTTGACAATATAAGTGGTAAGTATTCAATTTATTTTTTTAAAAAATAAGGTAAATCCAGAGAAAATTGAGTAAAAAATAAGATGAACTTTTTAAAAGCTGTTTGTGGTAGTCAAGCATATAATGCAGATGAACCAAAGACACAGACAGAAGAGAAATAGTGGTATTTGTATTGCCAAGTGCCAGCACGTTAATGACCTTGAATTTGCTGAAACAATATCCTTATAATAAACCTGTTTTTCCTTAAGGTGGTTTAAGATCAGTGTCTGGGACTTTGGGTCAAGGTAAGAGCAGGAGACGGTGTGCTGCCTTTCTTAGAGACACTGTAAGTCTCTCTCAGCCTCTACCTTATATTCTATGAAGAGAATAGAATAATTTTTTCATGCAAGTTCAAGCCATGTAATAAATAGCAAATACTTAATACATTTTTGCCAACTTGTTTTTTTATTGGATTATCTAACCTGGCCTGAGACATTACTCTCAAGTAGACTTCCGTAGTATCCAATATCCAGAAATCTGTGGATATTGCGAGAACAACTTCCTTAGTCTTGTGAAAAGAGAATCAATTCAGAGATTGGTTTCTTTTGAAGAACAAATTCTCTGTAAGTAGATAATAATTACTCTTGGCTTTGTCTTCTGCTGTCCTCCTCGTCTCTCTTAGCTTCGGATTTTACTGTCTCAATTACAAAGGAAGTACGATATATGTTAAAGAAATTGGAAATCCACCCATATCTCAAACATGCTTGGGTATCTTTTATGGAAAGAATCAAAATATTCTTCTTTGGTATAATTGCTATAATGACCTTTTTACCAGAAGCCTTATAGGTTTGTAAGCAGAAAATATATTATTCCTATTTATAACTCGTAACCACTGCCTCACAGATTTCAACTAACTTTTTGTTATCAAGTTGAATTCCAGGAGACAGTTATTATTAAAAAAAAAAAAAAAAAAGCCACTCAAACACTGGAAGGCTCTTTTTCACTTTTCCTCGGAAGCAAAATTGCTTTTTTTGTAGTCTCATTTTTCTTAGAGAAGAAATCATGTCTCCTGAATTCTGTTCTAGCTGATAAGTGACGTTAAAAGTATCCGGGATCACAGGTATGTTTCATTATTTGAACTGTCAGAGGCACATTCCCTGACTTAGAAATGGGAATAGAACATGTAAAATGAATTAGGACCATGTAAAGAGAGTCTTGCCATGAAAATAATCACAGATACTACAAAACGATACAAAAACATTATCTTCCGTAAA
>CAUYQV010149907.1:0-11907 GCA_963574575.1 Galagoides demidoff | reverse complement strand
TCCCAGCTACTTGGGAGGCGGAGGCAGGAGACTCACTTGAGCCCAGGAGTTGGAGGTTGCTATGAGCTGTGATGCCATGGCACTCTACCCAGGGGGATAGCTTGAGGCTCCGTCTCAAAAAAAAAAAAAAAAAAAAAGTTCTGATCGGAAATAATACAGCTTGTGAATCTCCACTCTTCAGTGAAGATATAGACTGTTGATCAATGTAGTTTCATAAATATTATGGCATAATAGTGGAAAGATCAATAAATATATTTTAGAAGATCTGTTTTTGAATTTCAGGTCCATATATTGTGTGCCTTTTGTAAGTGTATCAGTCAAGTTAAAATTGGAAGAGAGAACCCACATAGTAGGTTGAACAGGGTAAATTTATCTGTAGAATTACTAACCAAAATAGGGGCTTGGAAAGGTGAGGATTGACCAGTAAGAACTAAAGAGAAACTGCAGTTGTAAAGAGCAGCCCCTTTCTCTAGTCCCAATCTCTCTAGTGATGAGACATACACTTTTATACAAATCTATTCCCTCCCTACCAGCATGGCTCACTGAGTATAGACAGTTTTGAGAAAATGTAGATTGTTTTGGTGGGTTTTGGTAATGAGGGAAAGGGACTGGAAGGCTGTAATCTGTTTTCTGTCTTGGACATTTTGTTGATTCTAGTAACTGAGATAGGAAACAAGAGGAGATTGGGGAAACCTAGTGAGTTCACCTTGTATCTGTTAATTTTAAGTTGCAAGTCTCACTTTTTTTAAAATTAAGAATAATTCTTTAATGTCTTCAAATATCCAGGCAGTAACTGTAGTTCCCATATTGTCTGTCTGTCATTAAATTAAAAAAAAAATAATAACAATTGAAGCCAATTGATTCAATTGATTGATATGTTTCTAATTTGGAGGGATATGTCTCCATTGCCTGAGTGGCATCCCTCCCTGTTTACACTCATTGGTGAAGCACAATTTTTAGTTGCAATCCTGTTCATTTCAAAGTGTCTTATTTGGATGAGTAATTAGGTAGTTTTATATATATATATATATATATATTTAAATATCCTTTAATGTATAGGTTCTTATTTTTCTTCTCCCTTTATTATCTTTTTTCAGAATATTACAAGGGTACACATATTTTGATTACATAATTTCCTTTTGTATATTTTAAGTCAAAGGTGTGTGTCTCTCACTCAGAATGTATGTGCAGTACCAGTTAGGTGTGAATAAACCCAACTTCTCCTTTCCCCATCCCACCTATTTGAGTTCCACTGAGTTTTGCTTCCATATGTACACGTAAGTGTTGATCAACTAGTTCCAATTTACTATTTAGTACATGTGGTGTTTCTTTTTCCATTCCTATAATACCTCATTTAGAAGAATGGCCTCCAGTGCTATATGGGTTGTTAGAAAATATACTAGATCACTATTTTTTATGGCTGAGTAGTATTGCATGGTGTGTAAGTCCCACATTTTTTAAATCCACTTATGTATTGATGGGAATTTTTCCCATCTTTGCAATTGTGAATTGTGCTGCTATAAACATTTGTGTGCAATTGCCTTTTTACTAACATGCCATTTTCCCCCCACACTTTGGATAAATACCTAATAGTAGCATTACTGGATGAGACGATAGTTCTACTTTTGGCACTTTGAGGTATCTCCATGTTACTTTCCACAGAGAATGTACTAGTTTTTGGCACTACCAGCAGTTTATACATGTTCTTTTCTCTCCACATCCACACCAGCACTTGTTGTTTTGAAGCTTTTTGACAAGAGCCATCCATTCTCACTGGAGTTAGGTGACATCTCTCTGTACATTTGAATTGTGTTTCCCTGATGATTAGAGATGTTGAGCATTTTTTCATGTGTTTGTTGGCCATTAGACATTTTCATTTGAAAAGTTTCTCTTCATGTCTTTTGCCCACATTTTAATGTAGTTGTTTGAACTTTTCTCACTGATTTGCTTGAGTTCTTTGTAGATTCTGGTTATGCAAATATTTTCTTCCTTTTGTAGGTTCAATACATGGTGCTAGTCTCACTTTTAATTGGAGATGTCACTCTTGTTACAGTGGAAAGACTTGCCCTCTTTCTGCCTCTTGCTAATTACTCCATTTCTGCCTGCTTCACACTCTGTTCTCCAAAATTAAGAATTTTGCTCTTGGGCAGTGCCTATGCTCAAAAAGTAGGGTGACAGCCCCATATGCCAGAGGTGGTGGGTTCAAACCCAGCCCCTGGCAAAAAAAAAAAAAAAAAAAAAAAGAATTTTGCTCTTAAAATTCTTACTCTTCTTTACCACATCATCATATTCGCTACCATTACGAACACCATTCATCACAAACAAACTGTGGAATAGAAATATTAAAAAAAAAAAAAAACTCCTTTGATTTGACATACCTATACCACAAAAGTAACCACATCTTTTTTTTTTGTTTTTCATTCCCAGGAAAGTTCTCAAACTATTAACCATTCTCTTTGATTCACATATTTTGTATCACTTTGTGTTTTTCTTAAATTATTTCAATTGGACTTTCTTCTTTCCTCCTGTTTGGAGGATCTTCTTGAGGTTTTCATGTTTATTTTCTCACCTCTCTCTCTTTTTAAATTTTCTACTCTCTCAACTAAGGTGAACTCACCCAAGATTATCTTCTGAAAGTCACCTATTTGCTTGTGATATTTTCTTACTTTTTTCCATAGGCTTTATTATTACCCAGTGTTTTATTATATACACATTCATTAATTTATTTCTTTTCTGCCTACTTTTTCCTAAGAACTATGATACAAGAGAAGTGAGACATGTAGTTTTGTCCTGTGTTGTATCTCAGCACTAAAGGAGCACAGAGGTGTTCATCAAGGTTTAGGTTTAATTATAATTCAATGACAGTGTATGTTATATGAAATTTCTAATATCCTCCCTATGTTATTGAAATAAGAAACAAATTCCACAGCATGATCTAAAGCCCTATATTTTATAATACATGGCAAGCTCTTTAGTTCACTCCATGTATTATGCTACTCCATTTACTTATTTCCATCTGTACTCATCTTATTTGTGAAGCAGAACATACTAAACAGATTCATATATTAAATACTTTTTTTCTGGAATTACAATCATGTCACAAGATTTATTATTGCCTCCATCTAATCATTAGCCGAGAAATGCCATGTATTATTCTCAATACCATCTTAGATCCTTTCTGGCACATCATTAAGAATTCAATAAATATTATTTGAAGCCAGGAATGGTAGCTCACACCTGTATTCTTAGCGCTCTGGAAGGCCGAGGCGGGTGGATTGCCCTGAGCTCAGAGGGTCGAGACCAGCCTGAGCCAGAGTAAGAGCCCATTTCTACAAAAAAAAAAAAACAAACACACAAAAAATTCGGGTGTTGTGGTGGGCACCTGTAGTCCCAGCTACTTGGAAAGCTGAGGCAAGAGAATCACTTAAACCCAAGAGTTGGAGGTTGCTGTGAGCTGTGACACCATGGTACTCTACAGAGGGCCACATAGAGAGGCTCTGTCTCAATTTGAAAATAAATAAATAAATAAATATTATTTGAATGAATTAATTATTGAACATATTAATTAATTAGACCATTAAATAAGCAGAGGAAGAAAGAGAGGTGAAGTTAAAAAGAACGTTCTGAGGAAACCAAATGGAAACCAAAAGACAAATCTTTTTCAATAAGAAGAGAAGACTTAATTCCTGCTATTTAAAATATATCTAGGGCATGAATCACTACAGTATCTCTATTGTCTCTCCTATTTGTTTTCTCATCGCTCTAGTATAAAATTTATACTAAATGTCTCACAGAAGCATACTGCCCTATATCCAAAATCCATCTCATTAGCACCATCCTCAAACCCTCTGCTCTATCTTGACAATATTAATGGGTCAGACTCCCCAAGAGTTAAACTCCAAGGCAGGGAGTTTTGTGCAGAAATTTTCTTAGAATAACAGAGAAAGACATAGACAGTTTTTGTGTGTAGTAATTTTTTACAAATAATTAACAAATGTAGTGTAGTGAAAGACCCAAGATTAAACAAAAATAAATAAATAAATAAGAGGCAGGGAGTCCGGATCTTTATATTCCAATGTAAGCTTGGCACGCCAGTGCAGTCTACTCCAAGGTTGGGTGTCCCAAACTTGACAAGGTGGCTCTGTTCTGTGTAGGAGGGCTATCATCTGGTGAAGAAGGCACATCCAGCTGTCAGATTTAACTGTTACACTCTTAGCAAAGCTGGAAGAACAAATGATTCCCTCCCAAAGGCATGATATATGGGTAGCACAACTAAGTGTCCCTAAGTTAGACGATTAAAAATCTTCACACTTTACAAGAAAGTATTTTGATTAGCATAGACTAGAAATATTGAGCTTTGGAATATGAATACTAAGACCCTCAGAAATGGAAGAGTGAGGACGCTATGAGAGAAAATGAGAGCAATTGTCTTTTTATTCTTAAGAGAGAAAGACAAAGACTTTACATGGGAGACGGCGTTGTACGGACAACCCTGAATGCTGAGGTTCACGGAACTGGAGACCAGATAAAATAAAGCAGCTCATATCCCCTCCCTGTGGAGGGAAATCGGAATTGTAATTATTGACTCTTTAAATTTCTACTTAAATCAATATTTGTCATTTGGACATATCCCTTCTAATTGGCCACCACCATTCCGAAGTTCACCATCATTTTCTACATTCAAATATTTCTAGGATTATGCACAGAAGAGTGCACAACCAAAGAGTAGAAAAGAGAGACAAGACAGTCAGTGAATACTGTGTTCAACTTTATAGCAATAAGTTTGACAACCTGGTCACTTATCTGTTAAAAACGTACTTTTCTAAAACTGGCTCGTAAACCAGCATAGGCCCTCAAGAGATCAATAACTGCAGGAGAGATATAAAGGCAGTAAATTCTCCACCTATAAAGTGAAAGACAGTGCCAAGGCAGTTTTAGAGAAAATTTTAGCCGTCATACAAGGAAAAGGCCATTCTCATCTTCATAAAATATTCTGAAGGGGGAAAATGTACAGACTTAGTCAACACAGTTTGCAAAGCTTCCAGAGTACTAACGTAAGTGTCTTTAAAACACAAAGAGGACCCCAAAGGAAACTGAGCAACCAAGAAAAAAAAGGAAACTGTTGTCCAATCTCACCCAGGATCACAGATATTCAAAACATAGAAATAAATAATTGCAGAAATAATAAAATATTATCCAAAGAAATTGATACACTAACAAAATATGGCATTGCTATTGAAATTTGTTTCAGGATATTAAGTGTAGTGTAACAACGATAAATATCCAAATGTAATCTTTGCCAATTTAATTAATTCTACTAAGAGCAGTGTTCTGAGTTTAAATTGATCAAACTCTTAAAATGTAATAGAAATCAGGCAGCACACAGCTTACTTAGCTTTAAAATGAAACCATACAGCTTGCATAGCAATAATGGAGCAGGTACCATGATTGAAAACACAGCTTCTCAGGCCCCAGTCATCATTTTGGGGATATATGGGATCATGAGAGAAGCAAGTGTATGACTTAAAGAATTCAAATAATTCTATCCCTTTACCTCCATGTGTAATCCAGTGTATATGACTAAGAGTCACAGCACCATCTCACAGATATGTCCCGATGACTCATTTTCTGATGCAGCTGTACAATCTCAAAATTTGCTACTTACCATACAATAAACAATGTAAGTAGATGTCACTTTTCCAGGATATAGTCCTCATCCACGTTACCATTTATCTTGAATCTGGCATAAATATCCTCTTAAATTACTTGAGTTAATTTTGCACAAAAGTTTTAAATAGATCAGTATATGTCCTTGAGTATACTGTACTGTTTCTTATCCTGTGTCTTCTCTTAAAAATAAGCATACTTGGTTTTCTTTGAAACCTTCTTTCAAGTGAGTTATAGTTTTGTACTGAAACCAAGACAACTATGAATACTGGACAGACTCTGTAATGTGACAAATATTCCAAAGTAATTTAATAAAATTTAACCCATATTCACATGGAAGTCTTGTGTAACTGATAATAAACAAAATTTAAAAAAAAACAATTGTGGGATAATCACAGTAACAGTGCACCTTATGATAAAATATTTAAAGCATAATTCTTAACATAAGGATATGACATAGCTGGATTACTATTCAACACCAAATTAGAGATTGTAGTCAGGGCAATCAAACAAAATGAAAAACTAGAATCAGAGATGATTATGTGGAATGAACAAAAATTTCGTGAGTAGAGTATGATTGTGTACTCATGTACTTAGAAAACCCAAAAGAAAGAATGTTACAATAGAGGCAGGTTATCCAGGTCTGCGGCCCCACACCTGTGAGGAACCAGGCTGCAGAGCAGAAGGTGAGCAGTTGGTTAGTGAGCAATGCTTCGTCGGTATTTAGAGCCACTCTCCATCAAGCACATCATTGCATGAGCGCCCCCTTCTGTCAGATCAGCAGAAGCATCAGAATCTCCTAGTAGTGCAAACCCCACTGTACACTGCACATGAGAGGGACGTAGCTTGTATGCTCCCCAAGAGAATCTAATGTCCAGTGATTTGAAGTGGAGCTGTAATGCACTTAAATGATCGCCTAGGCTCGGCGCCTGTGGCTCAATCGGCTAAGGCACCAGCCACGTACACCTAAGGTGGCAGGTTCGAATCCCTAGCCTGGGCCGCCAAACAACAATGATGGCTGCAACAACAACAACAAAAAAAAATGGCCGGGTGTTGTGGCGGGCGCCTGTGGTCCCAGCTACTTGGGAGGCAGAGGCAGGAGACTCGCTTGAGCCCAGGCATTGGAGGTTGCTATCAGCTGTGATGCCATGGCACTCTACCCAGGGGGATAGCTTGAGGCTCCGTCTCAAAAAAAAAAAAAAATGATCGCCTAATCATCCCCATTCACACTCCAATTATAGAAAAACTGTCTTTCATAAAACCAGTCCCTGGGACCAAAGACTGCTGATCTAGGTGGTTCTTAGTCACGGACACTCTTATTTGCAGAAGACCTAAAGGGAAATTTTAAGTCCTGTACATATATATGCTGAAATAAGTAGATTGAGAAAGGTTATATGAAACATGGTCATTATGCCATTTATATTTCCATATGAATAACAAACAATTAAAGACAGAATACTTAAAAAATGTTAAAAATATTATCAAAAATATAATTCTTAGAATTCAACTTAACTAACCACATTCAAACTTTTTCATTGAATGTTATAAGATATACATTAAAGAAGATTTAAATAAGTGAGGAAATATATTGCATTCATAAATTGAAAGACTTATTTTTGATATGATGCCAATTCTCTCCAAACTGATATACAGATTAAATGTTATCCAAATCAAAAATCTGTGGTTTTTTTAAATTAAAAAACTGAAAGGGAGTTAACATAGTCACAACAATATTTAAAAAGAAAAGTTGATGAATTTGCATTTTATGATTTCAAGATTTAGTAAAAATACACAGTAATGAAGAGACCATAATATTGGCATCAGGATAGATAAAGAATAGAGGATGGTAAGAGACCCATAAAAATATAGTTAGTTAGACAAAAGCTATAAAAAGTTAAAATTGGAAAAGAAAATTCTTATGAACAAATAGTTCTTTGTCAAATCTACCAGCACTTAAAAAGAAGAATGTAGCTTTCACCATCTCAACAATTAATTTAAAACTGATTTTAGACAATTTAAAAAACTAAAATTATAAAGTTTTACAAAAATGGGTACTTTAGAAAAATGTTTTGTTATCAGTAATGTAGGAAAAATACTTTTTACACAGCATACAAAAGCACTATGTATAAAAGAATAAAAGAGACATATTAGATGTTGATAAAATTCTCCACATCTTAAATATATTTAGAAATAAAGGGAAAAGCCACAGCCTTAGAGCAAGAATATGCATGACTCACACCTATCTAGTTGGGACCAGTCAAACCATTTTGGTAAACATTTCAAAAAGTTTATATAAATTTCTTATACTGCTTTCCTGAGCATTTGTCAAAGAGAAATAAAAGCATACATTCAAAAAGACTTGTGGAGGAAAATTCAGTGTGGCTTCATCTCCAAATCTGTTCTCCAAACAATCAGGGAAAAGGGATAAACTGATTATGGAATATCATTCATCAATTTAATACATGAGCTGCGAATCCATGCAGCAGTGTGGTTTAGGCTCACAGGTGTAACGTGAATCCAATCAAAAGAGTTATACAATGTGATTCTACTTATATAAAATGCAAGTGATTACAAATGTAACATATGCTATTTAAGATTGAAAACCGAGTTTGCCTTGGAGAACAGACGTGGTCATGGATTAGAAAGGGGTAGCAGGGAACATTCTGGGATGATGGAAATGTTACCTTGTCTATAGTGGTGGTCACTGCAGTATATATCACTTGAGTCTCTTCAAGTTGTACACGTATGATCCGGACGTTTCCTTGCATATAAATCATATCTCAATGTAAGTATGAACCTCATTAAAATAATCAAGGACAAAACGCCAAAACATTTTGGAAAAAAATGCAAAAAGTATAAATATCCACAGTTGTTCCTAAAATGTATGCAAAGTTGATTAATTTCACTTATAGTAAGATAAGTGTAAATTAAAATTACTTTAGACATTTTCACTGTGTAGATTAGCACATTTTCAAATGCACTTTGTTGACAAGACTGTATGAGTGAAAAAAGTCTTTCATATGTTGCAAATGAGAGTGAAAAATGGAACAATTCCTGTAAAGGGGATTTGGGAAAATCACACAAAGCTATATTGGATTTTACTCCTTTGTCCTGTAATCTCACCTCTAGGAATTTACCCTGAATATAGGCATCCACGAATCCGGACAAAAGTAGACAACAACTAAAAAAAAAATGCATATAAGAATTTATTTTTAAAGTCAATTTAAATACCAATATACAATAAAAAAAATCTAGTATGATACATTATTAACTGGAAAAATGGGTAGCTCTGTATATTAAAATATTGTGAAGAGCCTAAAAATTTAATGAAAAATTTTGTGAAATGACAGGGAACACTTTTCAGGATTTAGTATTAAAAATAATATGATATAGAATATATATTATGTGTTACTTTTATGTAAGAAATAAAAATAATACTGTATTTTAGAAAAGAATTTTATACACAAATAATAAACTCTGGAGACTAATACAAATAGTTACGTGCAGGAGATGCATAGAAAGCAACAAAGGAGATGCACGTTTTCTGAATATATCTTTGACCATAGATTTGAATTTTGAATGATATTATTACTTTACACGTGTAATTATAAAATTTTAATTGTTTTTATTGGAGTAAGAAGTAGGTAAGTAAATATAGTAATGCTCTTTGGAATAATTGCTTGCATTATGGGTGAAAAGACATACAAATATGGACTGGAAAAAGAAAAGGAGGAATGACAGAGAATTGGGATGCTGAGCTGGAATTAAAGACATGGAGTCGAGTCATTTGTAGAAGAGCCTGAAGATTTATCAGCAATGAGCAAAATTTCACACCAATTCCAGATACTATTAACTACTAAGAAAAAAAAAGTAGTGTTTTTGTTTTGTTTTGTTTTCTGGTAAAGATAACTTTTCAGGTCTTGGCCAAGGGGAGATGAAAGAAGGCTGAAATAACTTACTATCCAAGAGAGTGAGAAAATGGTCCCCAACTAATGAGATTCAAGCAAAAAGCCACAAGAGGCAGGTAAAACAGCTCTGTTGGCCAAATAAGACCTTGAAAATAAATAATTACATAAATGAATTCTAACATACTGATTTCAAAGAAAGATACAAATCCATACTTCTACTAAAATCAAATAGCTATCAGGGAGAAAAAAGTAAAAGAGAAGGTTTTCTCTATAAAAGAGTATTGCTCAGTGAATAAGGGACTTGATTTCACTAAAACCTCAGTGCCTATTCTATAGAAAACATTTAAGGAAATAAATCATTTTATGAGAATGAATTGAAAATGAAGTATTTGATAGCATTTTATTTGAAATTTCCTATTTATTTACTAGCATTTCTGATGAATTGTTCAGAATATTTGTGATTTTTTTTTTAATCACACTGGGTAGAGTGCTGTGGTGTCATAGCTGATAGCAACCTCAAACTCTTGGACTCAAGTAATCATCCTGCTTCAGCCTCCTAAGGCACCCTCCATGACACCAACTAGTTTTTCTATTATTAGTAGAGATGGTATCTCACTTTTGCTCAGGCAGGTCTTGAACTCAACCTCAAACAAGCCACCTGGGTTGGCCTGTCAGAGTGCTAGGATTACTGGTATGAGCCACCAGTCTTGGCCTAAAATATTCTTAAGTTATAGTGATGCAAGGAAATTTGGAAATTGCTAACATCAAAACTCACAATCATTTTTGAAAATCGTGAGTAGGTGTATATATTTAAATTTCATAAGCAAAACAGAACACTCCTTTTTAAATAAGCATATCATTCTATGTGATGGACTGTCAAATACATTTCATTAGAGCATTTCTCATTCAAATTTGCCCTTAACCCAGTATCATAAATTCATATCTGAATTCTGGGAAAAGAAAGACAAGTAAAAGAAGTTAAGAATGATGTAACTGTTTTTATGCAAAGTTCTGTGAGAAGTTGCCTTCAGAATGTACCATTATTTGGGAAGAATACAAGACAAGATTATATTAAGATTGGGGAAGATAGATGTGGTCTCCACTTATCCCAATTCTGGCCTTAAGTACAGAGGAAATTGGCAGATGGATGAGTCAAAACCAATGTCTCTCTGGATAACAGGCATCCTGACCATCAGAGGAACGTGAGAATTTCAATTTGTCTTCTTACATCATTCATTAACCAACTCCTCTGAGCTCCTAAAGGCAAGAAGGAAGACTTTGAGAGAGACTACTATTTTCAACTGTGGATGGAAAAGAGAAATTGTATCACTCTATGATCCCAATTTTACTTCCAGGTCATGATGAAGCAGGGTTACAGAGGCTTCTGATTTCTGGGAGTTCATGGACTAATTCATTTACTAGAATATTGTGGAGTATTTTGAAGACAAATTGTAGAGTTTTTTGGAGAGCCTTCAAATATTCCTATAATAAGCATGAAGCTTACAACTTTAGTAGAGTTTTTAGAGAAACTAAATCCAGAGACAAAACATGGAACCACCTCCATGATGGTTGTGGACGTGTCATTGGGGGAAGAAAAGTTTTGAAAAGAACTCAAATAAAAAATTTCTGTAGATAATTGGTTGTATAAAAAAAATAAAGAAAACAGATTATTGGGTAACTGAACTCCCAGTAACTGCTAAAATTTTTACTAGAATGTAAAAATCACTTTACAGACTCACTTCACTAATTAGGACCATTTGACCTTTAATTTGAAAAGAGATTAAAGAAAACAGTGTAATGCTAAAAACACAATAAATATTAATATAATTTTGACAGCATCTATTATATTAAGTTCTGATTGGTAAATTTCCTATCCAGCAAATTGTAAAACTGCCTCAATTATTTGTGCTTTAAGAACTTTCAACATTCAGAAAATGTTTAAAGTATGGAATCAATCATTAACATATTTACTAATATTAATAATTTTAGGATTATTTCATATAGTTTCACATTACGGGTTGTAAAAGATAATAAGAAAACATTCCCGGCTTGGCGCCTGTGGCTCAAGCGGCTAAGGCACCAGCCATATACACCTAAGATGTAGGTTCAAATCCAGCCTGGGCCCGCCAAACAACAACGATGGCTGCAACCAAAAAATAGCCTGGTGTTGTAGCGGGCACCTGTGGTCCCAGCTACTTGGGAGGCTGAGGCAGGAGACTCGCTTGAGCCCAGGAGTTGGAGGTTGCTGTGAGCTGTGATGCCATGGCACTCTACCCAGGGGGACAGCTTGCGGCTCTGTCTCAAAAAAAAAAAAGCATTCCCAAAATATTTT
>CAUYQV010149906.1:0-46999 GCA_963574575.1 Galagoides demidoff | reverse complement strand
GATTGCAGACTCTACTCTGACCTTAAAAGGAAGAGTCTGGGCTCGGCGCCTGTGGCTCAATCAGCTAAGGCGCCAGCCACGTACACCTAAGGTGGCGGGTTCGAATCCCCAGCCTAGGCCCACCAAACAAAAATGATGGCTGCAACCAAAAAATGGCTGGGCGTTGTGGCGGGTGCCTGTGGTCCCAGCTACTTGGGAGGCGGAGGCAGGAGACTTGCTTGAGCCCAGGAGTTGGAGGTTGCTGTGAGCTGTGATGCCATGGCACTCTACCCAGGGGTGACAACTTGAGGCTGTCTCAAAAACAAAACAAAAAAAAAACAACAGAAATTAGAATTTAGGGAAAAACCCAAAGGGGAGTAGGGATGGGGTGCAAAGAATATGGATGTGCATGAGACTTCTCTGAGTACTTACATTTATATTATTTTGGATTTTGAACCATGTGAATAATTTATACTTTTGAAATGTGAAATTAATAAAAAGAGAGAAATTGAATATAAAAAATTGAATTGAAATCAGTGAAATTGAATATAAATACAAACCAATGAATTAAACTGTGTGACAAATGGATAACTCTATAGAAAATAAGTTAATAATCAAATTAATCACAATAATTAATCTTGCAGCATATGTTCTGGGTGAGAAATATTCTAATGAGGAAAGAGAACTGCAAAGAAATGTGGGCTTTTCATTAGAATCGCCATTTTATTCCAGGACTATTTTATGTAAATTATAACAAAGAAGTGAATACATTCATGCATTAAGGAACCAGAACGGCCACTATAAGAAAGGGGAGATGATCTAGAAGAACCTGATGGTAACAGATTAAATTGGATCTATTTGGATTTACAATCCTACTGCAAAGAAAGACCACTAAAGAATAATCACGCTAAAGGAAGACAGATATTTGCTTCAGAGTTATTTATAATAGCAAAAATAAAACAAAAACTATCTAAATATGCAATAATATCAGTCATCTACAAAAAATAAATATAAAAAGCATGTAGAATCGTGACCACATAGAAGCCATGTTGGATGACAACCACTTTGATAAACACAGTTTGATCTTTTGGGAAATAAACAGACGACTGTGTATATCTGGAATTATTCAAACTCTACGGCAATTTATTTAGTTTACATGTCTTTTCAAAGACATTTTTTATGGTAGCTTTAGATGTTGACAAAAATTAAAGGCAGAAATCCCTTCCCATTACTTTCCCTACCTTGTGCTTCAACTGTCCTTTATAAAACTTCCCACTTTTGGACAGAGAACTTTTATTAAGGCTGTAATTCAGGACGGGTCCCTAAAATAATTGGTTTTTCTCTTCTCAGTTATGCAGCCAAAGGGTTTATTCAGTGCCAATGATACATAATTTCAGTGTTCCAATGTAGTGTTGGAATTAATAGTGCATGAAATTTTTGCCACATGCAACTCATACCAACTAATGCTATTAGAGCAGTATGTTTTGTTAGGATTAAAAGAAATATTTTGAATTGAGTTGGATTCACCACAGCTTGAATTTGTGCCCTCCAGACAACACCATCACACCTTATTAACTGGGGCAAAGATGTCATCAAAAGGGTGAGATGACTCTCTTGAACTCTCGGCTCCCCACATCTTCTGTAGCTATCTGGTTTTAGGCACATGATTTATTGTCTAACATCTTGTTGGCAGAGAAACAAGCTCAACTTACAAAAGCAAGGCATGGTTCAGCTCAATATATTATTTGTGTTATGACTTGGTAGTTTCCCAATTTACAATCTTGCATTGGGCATGAATATTGGTAAATTAAAAGCAAAACATTGCAGAGACATCATTTAAAAAAGCTTGATGAAGCTTCTAGACACTAGGAACAATTCTAAGAATTTACTGAAAGAATTTAGAATAATGTCACACAATTAAGTATCAAGGGGAAGCTATATACAAAGCAGAAAATTGATCTATATGAATTTCCATCCTTTATACCTTAGAATAATAATTTACTTTGTTCTGTTTCTTTCAAAAATGAAAAAAATAACATTCTACTCACACTTCCATAGTATTTCAAATGCTCAGATCCTTCAAATAAATTATTTGACTTAAGGACTATCCACTCAAACCATGAAATTTTGAGCAGCTAACCATAAAATTAAATATTGAGTCTAGTTTGCTATTTCTTTCCCCATTTATTTTTTTAACATACTTTCCAAAACTTTTGTCAACCACTAACTCATGTGAACTATCCCACCCAATTGTCTATTTTTATTTTAGATATTCTAAAAGCTATTCCTTTTCAAGATTATGTACAGAGAATTTATTTGAAAGCTCTATTGACTTTAAAATTGTGTAAACATAAAATTTAAATTCCTGATTTGGCTATCCTACACTCTTTGGTATATGTGTGGGACAGAACTAATATTAGAGACAGTCAGTTAATTCTATTTAGATTTTTTCCAGGTATCCATATCTGAAAGTAACAGTACATAGACAATGCCTTCTAAAAAGTCCTAAATCTTTAACAAAAATTGCAAGTAAATGATTAAAGACAAAAGCATGTTTCAGAGTCTCATAAAATTAAATAAATTTCTCATTAACTTCCATTTTGGACAATAAAGATTTACCTCAAAATAATAAAGTTGATAGTTCAGTTTCCCAGATCATTTGTCTATGACTCAATTTGTGAAAATTCTTTTTAACTCTTATTAAATTTACACTAAGGTACTATAAGAAAGAAAGTAAATGTAATTCATGCATAGATACAAAATGATTTACTTAATTTCAACTAGAGATAGTAAAATTTCATACTTAGTTAACATTAAATTAAACATTAATTAACATGTCTAAAAAGGAAATTTACATTTGAGAAACAATTTTTAACCAGATATTACAAATCTTGAAATATCTTTGGAAGGAAATGCCTGACATAAAAATTTAAACATTACCCTACTATATATGAAACATGAGGAAAGTTTTTTTACAAAAATGTTGTTAAATACATCATTACAAATGAACATTTTGCCAGATAGGAAGGAGTCTACATAATACAGATGGCAAATGTAAATATCTAAAGAAAAAAAAATTAATAATATGGTTGTGGTAACAAAGACAATTTGTCAAATGATGATACCAACTTTAAGTCTATTAATCATCTGTACAATGGCCTTGAGTTTTAAGGATAAGAACGGCTACCACTGAGGGATCCTCTACCATGAAAGAAGTGAGATGGTCTTTAACCCTCACAACAACCCTGAGAGATAACATTACCAGCTTTATTTCATGGATTAGGAAATCAACATAAGAAGGAGTGAGGCAACTTAACCATGGTCACATGGGTAACACTGGTAGAGTATAATTTATTTTTTATTTCAAAGTATTACAGGAGTACACACATTTTGTTTACATATTTTACATTTGTACATTTGGGGTCAATGTTAATAAGGGTGCCTCTTACCCAAAATGCGTTAGTCCCTTCTTTTTTTTGAGACGGAGCCTCAAGCTATCCCCCTGGATAGAGTGCCATGGCATCACAGCTCATAGCAACCTCCAACTCCTGGGCTCAAGCGAGTCTCCTGCCTCCACCTCCCAAGCAGCTGGGACCACAGGTGCCCGCCACAATGCCCGGCCATTTTTTGGTTGCAGCCATCATTGTTGTTTGGCAGGCCCGGGCTGGGGATTCGAACCCGCCACCTTAGGTGTACGTGGCCGGCGCCTTAGCCGATTGAGCCACAGGCGCCAAGCCACGTTAGTCTTTTAATCACAGTTGTTCCCCTAGTGACACAGACCACAGTGTCAATTTCAGGGCATTAAATTCAAGTCACATGAACCAGAGAATCATAAGGCTTCTCTCTCTGTCTGACACACACAAGGAACCAGGAAGAATCTATGGCTTTTAAAAACTGTTGCTCCCCAAGTAACTTCTATCCACTTTTAATCTAAACTCATTTCAAGCTTCACTTTGCCCTAAAATCTTCTAAAAAGGCCAAGGAAATCTATCTCAAGAAATAATAATATTGGTAGTAGACATGGAATCCCACACTAGTGGTATAGCTGGCATTAAGTGAGCCTAAATGCCAAACTAGTCTTCAGGTACTGTGAAAATAAAGAAATACTTGTGTTTTGAATAATGTGGGAAATGCTGATAGCTTTCTATCATAAACTGAGTTTTCAAGTTAAAAAATAAAAATAGTGACTTGGCATCTATAGCTCAAGTGGCTACGGCACCAGCCACATACACCACAGCTGGCGGGTTTGATCCAGCCCAGGCCTGCCAAACAACAATGACAATTACAACCAAAAATTAGCCAGGTATTGTGGCAGGTGTCTGTAGTCCCAGCTACTTGGTAGGCTGAGGCGAGAATTGCTTAAGCCCAGAAGCTGGAGGTTGCTGTGAGCTGTGACTCCATGGCACTCTACCATAAAACAAGTGAGATGGCGCTGTCATCTGTCATCTGTTATTTGAGGCTCTGTCAAAAAAAAAAGTAGGTGGGACTATGCTAATAAATTTTAAAATAAAAACAACCCATGACAAGTCAAAATTCAACAGTGTATTATCAAGAGATCACCTAAGAACTTGATCTTCAAACTTTTCAAATTAGGTATCGTCACCATTCTGAGGACAAACCACTCTGGAACTGGTGTTATAATCCCTATACAGAGCATGATTCTTTTCATAACAACCGGGTGTCAAAGCGCTTTCTAACATGAGGACAGCCAAACATGAATACTGTGAGATGCTTATAACAAAGAGGCCCATAGATTGAAAAGAAAACTGACCCCAATCCCTGCCCACCACATCAAAGGCTGTTAAAAATCCTGCAAGAAAGTACCCTCCCCCCATTTCCCAAACTTATGTGAACAGAGAAAACTTTTATCTCATAGCACCTATTAGCATTCTAAGGAACTTACGTGGAGAAATAACCAAGTTCTGGTTTTTAAAAAAGTATTCCCGGCTCGACACCTGTGGCTCAATCGGCTAAGGCGCCAGCCACGTACACCTAAGGTGGCGGGTTCCAATCCCCAGCCCAGGCCCGCCAAACAACAATGATGGCTGCAACCAAAAAATGGCCAGGCATTGTGGTGGGCGCCTGTGGTCCCAGCTACTTGGGAGGCGGAGGCAGGAGACTCGCTTGAGCCCAGGAGTTGGAGGTTGCTGTGAGCTGTGATATCACGGCACTCTACCCAGGGGAATAGCTTGAGGCTCCGTCTCAAAAAAAAAAAAAGTATTCCTGATCCCTGAGAAAAAATGCAGGGACTGTTCACAGAGTCATGCCCATGGCCTGGCTGAGAGTGGTGAGCAAATTCCTTCTCAACCCTGCATGGGTCATAACTAGAATAGGGTCGTGCTTGGGTAGAAATTTAAAAAATCAAGCAGCATCTGGATGAAACAGTACCAAAAGGTACTGGGAATATATGCTAGGGAGTTGGGTTTTCTGATGTTAGTCCCAGTGATCCTGTTTCACAGTTAGACACCAACAGACATTCTGTTTCATTAGCTTTCTCCGGCTCCTCAGAACTTCCACAGACATTAACTTCAGCAGTCTCAGAAAACTTTATTTCTGCTCTTAACAAGGATCTGTCAAATGGCGAGTATTCTACTACTTTATTTTGACCCCGAATTGCCACTTTTTACATAAGATAAATGCTACTTCTTTGAGATTGTGAAATTTCAGTTTAGACAGTTAGCGATGTGGACCACATTTGTATTCAGGAATGAAAACCTATAGTGAAAACATTCTTTCATCCATGAAATTACCTACTTATTATGTGTCACATGTCACATCCAAAGGCTGTGATGTAGAATCTCACATTTTTATGGTAAATGGACAGAACTTAGGAATTTTGGGGCCATTTCCCATTAGAATAGGATAAAGCGTGAATTTCCCATATACTGGTATATGCTCTTACGATCCTTCCACCCTAGGAAGGAACACAGCAGGTGTTATTCAGGGAAGCCAAGAGGCTTTCCTGGCACCTCGCAGCTGATCTGGGCCCTGGGATTTGAACCTGGGTCTCTTTGACCCCACACCTTGTTATTTCATTTCAAAACAGTGCTTTGGATTTTGCTCCAGGGGTGTCATCGCACAGAAAAAGACACCAACATGTTCTTCACCGACAGTAAATTGCCCTAAAATTATTTTGATTGTTGAGAAAATCTATTTAACTCTTGGCAAATCTAGATAGTTTTCCAAGTAAGAACTGTAAGTCTGGGTACAGCACCACTGCCATGCTGTGCAGCTTCTCTCGGGGTAGCTGCTTGGCCGCAAAGATAAATATGCCTGGAGTTCATTTTTCTATGGTTAACCTATAAAAACCAGGTCGGTTTAAAGACCAGAGGTACAGAAGAATAAATCTCTCAGTGGGAAGCCATCTATAGTAATGCCTGGAATTCTACTGTAATTAGATAAATTATGCAACATGGACTTGCTTTTACCTACTACAGTACGTGACGTGAACATCACTTATACTTATTTACTTAATAAAAGTTCATTAATAATGATAACTAAAATGTTTATACAACAGCTATGACAGCTGTATTAAGTGCTTTATGTGCATTTTATCCCAGATTCTTGGCCATCAAGTCAAGTCCAAATTAATATTAATACATCTCACATCAAGGTGGGCAAGTCCGTGTGAGGAATGGACATCGTTTAATTCTCACAATTAGACTCAATGACTCCAACCGGATGAGATAAACAAGATTATTACTATAATTCACATGGGGGAAACTCAATCTCAGAGATGTGACATAACTTGCTGGGTGATACAGCTTGCCATTGGCTTGGCTGTCTGACCCAAGAGCTTGTACTCTTAATGACTACTCTGTTGTAGGCACTTGAAATGCACAATGACAGCTGCTGGGTGCTCTGGGGCACATTCTTCAATAAAACCACTTGACAAAAGCAATCCAACTACAAAGTTCTATCCACTTCAACAATTGCACTGATTATAAAGAAAAACATCTATCAATACTTATCTGTATTAAACCAATAGTGGAATAATTGGACAGCGCTACTTCTTATAAATTGGTAAATAATAAACTTGACTTTGTAACATAATGAGGAAATTCTGTTATGGGTTGAATTGTACCTCCCTAAAATTTATAATCATAACCCCCAACACGTTAGAGCATAACTGTATTTGGGGATGGTGCTTTATAGTTAACTTATGTAAAATCAGTTCATTAGGGTGGGCGGGCCCTAACCCAATATGACTTGTTCTATGTTAGAAGAGGAATTTAGGGCGTAGGTATAGGTGGAAGTTCAAGATTAAGAAAGACTAGATGGAAAAGTAGTCTTTTTGATCAGCAAATTTTGTAGAAAAATTCTTAATGCTTCTCTACATTAAATCCACATTTTCAAAAAGAAACCATCTATTAAGTTGGGACTCTTTGCATGGTTCTGCAACTTGGCTGAACACTGGGATCTCTGGGGAACTTTAAAGAAAACATTGGCCTTTGAGCCCCACATCAGACATTGAAATCTAACTGATCTGGGTGTGGCCTTCACTCCAAGATTTTAAAGGCCCCCAACTGCTTCTTATGGCTCCAAATGAGAACCCAAGATCGAAAACCCTGGCTTAGAAAGTGGTTCGCTCTGTGGAATTAATTCAAGAACTGAAAATCAGATACAGCCACAAGATGGCGTATTATTGCATTTGAAAGAATTAAAATTGAGAAATGTTTCCAAAATGCAATTCTGTACCATTGCATGCAGAACAAACTGGATTTAGATTGAAATTGAACCAGATAAAAGCAATGATAAGATGAATTGCAACCTTCTGAAAAGACCTGGGGTTTAGTTAACTTATGTTTCTAATCTTGTCTTCTACAAGGGGTCCACTCTGGGCCACAAAGACAATGCTCTTGGCTGGCATGACCTTTCTTTACAATTAGCCTTTGGCAGAACTGTGTCCTTCTCCACACCTTGTCTACAAACCTATTAGGTTCTTTTGAACGTTGGGCAGTAGGGTTATTAAGACAGGCGCTTGCTGTTATAAATAGCATGGAATCTTGATTCAATAACACACGGATTCAGTTTACTGAATTTTAGACATGGACATATATACACACCGAGTAATGCAGGCATTGGTCAAATGCACATATTTACCTGTTTAGAGACAAACTAAACTCTTTTAAAATTTGAGAAATTACACTCACATCCCAGAAAAGACTTAGCATTATCTGTGATTGCTTAAAACAAAAAAGGTAAAAAGCATTTAGCCCTAAGAGGAGACATCTTTAAAGATCTACTCTTGTTCACTATTGAATGGCCATGAGGGTAAGGAGGTAAGGAGCAGGTGGAAAAGCCACAAGAGTTTTAAATGCAAATAACCACCAAGGGAACCATTCCTTAACCACCCCCTACGCCCCCGCCAGCAGCCTGATATTTCTGCTACCAAATCTCTGAGTAGTTATATAAAGGTTTTTGTTTCCAAGGAAACCACTGACATCTATGGAATTTAATGAACATAAAAAAGGAACCATGCCATATAATTTACATCTAAAGATAAATGTGAATAGCTGTCAAAACCATCACACACACACAGAGATCATTTTGCAAATTTTTAGCCCTTTCTGCCCATGTATTAAAGATGTAAATAAACACACATTTATAGAAACATAATGACAAAACAAACAAACTGTTGCAACATGTTAGGTAAATTGAGAAACAGCTGGAGCCAAGAATAAGCTGGCGAAGATTGATCTTCTTACCAACTGAGTGAAAAGGGGAAGAGTCTTTATATTATTGTATAAAGAGTTTTCTTCTTTTTCATAAACCTCAAACCTCTACATCAAATTTTATGATTGTGACTTCACACAATGGTAAAACTGGTACAAATTCAGGGAAATGGCTTATAATCAGCAAAGGGAGACAATAAACAAAGCGTTCCTTTCCAATCCAGGCCTCCTGGCAGATTCATGGAAACCACTGTGGTCCGACAGCCAAACCCCAGCTCAGCGTGAGATGGGCATGTTGGCGTCCGGCTTCTACGATGACGTGTTTGGGATTCAACAAACGTTAAACAGCCTCTTTTGGAATATTAGTAGGAATATTCCTCATAATATGGGGGGAAATTTTAAAACACGTATAAAACGGTATCTTCAGTACAATTACAAGTGTGCAAAAGTGAAGTGTCAGTGGGAAAAAAACAATTCGACTTGAACATTCACCATTGGATCTGAATTCACCCCTTCACTCGCTCCTTCTTCAAGTGTTTGAAATACCCTGTTTAGACAAGCCGGCTTCTGGTTGTTCGCCCTCCTCATCAGCTGTTCCCTCTCAGTCCTTTGAGGTTTATTATTATGAAGATGACGACGATGATGAATTATATGTAATATTTGCCATATTTAAGTGTGCAGTTTACCAGCATTAAACAGATTCCCATCATCATGCGACTATCACCACCATCCATTGCTAGAAGTTTTTCATCTTCCCAAGCTGCAACTCCATCCCCATGAAATAATAACTCCTCACTTCCCCCTCCCCCTGCACCTGGCAGCCATCATTCCACTTTCTAACTCTATGAAGTTGACTGCTACAGGCACAAGCACACCTCGTTTCACTATTTTATTGCACTTTGCTTTATCGTGCTTTACGGATTTTTTTTTTTTTTAATGAAAAACGTGGTGGCAACAGCCAGTGGAGCGAGTCCTTCAGCACCATTCATGTTTCCAAGACCAAGTGTTCATTTCTTGCCTCTGTGTTACATTTTGATAATTCAAAATTTTCCATTATTATGATGTCATGATAATCTGTGAATTGTTTTCTGCGAATATTCTTAGTATTTCAAACCTTTCTTAGTATTTTATCTGTTATGATGATCTGTGAATTGTTTGGGACACCATGAACCATGCTCGTATAAGACGGTGAACTGGATTCATCAATGCCCTGTGTTTCCTGACTGCTCCACTGACCAGCTGTTTCCCCATCTCTCTTCCTACTTTGTGTCTCCTTCTTCCCTGGGACACAAGAACATTGGCATTAGGCCAGTGCTTGTTGACCATTCTGAAAATCCTTGGGCCCTTAAAAATTACAATAAATCTACTCTGCCTGTGCTTTATAAATGAAATATTAAAGCCTGATGACAATACATCTGTTTACAGCATGTCTTACTGAATATTTTAAGCTTGCTGTTGAGACTTATTATTCACAAAAAAAGATTCCTTTTAAAATATTATTGCACAGTGACAACATACCTGGTCTCCTGAGGAGGTCTGGGGGAGATGTACAAGGAAATCATGCTTGCTAATACGACATCCTTTCTGCAACCCATGGATCAAAGAGTAATTCTGACTTTCACGTCTTACTATTTAAGAAATACATGTCGTAAGCTCCAGCTGCCATGGATAGTGATTTCACAGATGGAGCTGGGAAAAGTAAGTTGCAAACCTTTGGAAAGGATTCACCATTCTAGATGCCATTAAGAACATTTGTGATTCATCAGAGGAAGTCAAAATATCGACATTCACAAGAGTTTGGAAGAAATTGATTCCACCCTCCATGGATGACTTTGAGGGGTTCCAAACGTCAATGGAGGAAGTCACTGCAAGGGTAGTAGAAACGGCCATAGAGCAAAAGTTATTATTGGAGCCTGAAGTGTGACTGAATTGCTATGATCTCCTGATACAACTTTAATAGATAAGAAGTTGCCGCTGAAGAATGTACCAACAAAAAGTAGTTTCTTAAGATAGAATCTACTGGTGAAGATGCTGTTAACAACATTGAAATAACAGCAAAAAATTAGAATATTCCATAAATTTAGATAATAAAACAGTGGCAGGCTTGGAGAAGATTGACTTCAAGCTTTAAAGTTTGTGGGGAAATGCTATCACATGAATGAATTGAATGATACCAAGAAATCTTTTGTGAAAGGAAGAATATACTGATATGGCAGATTTCCTTGTTTTCTTATTTTAAGAAATTGTCATAGCCATACTAACATTCAGCAACCAGCACTGTTGACATAAGACCCCTCCACCAGCAAAAAGATTATGAGTCGCTTTAGCATTTTTAATGATAAAGTATTTTTTAATTACAGTATGCACATTTTTTAGATGTAATGCACATTAAATAAACTATACTATAGTATAAAAATAACTTCTATATGCACTGCAATAGCAAAACATTTGTGTTACTTGCTTTTTCTTTTTTTTTTTTTGATATTTGCTGTGTTGTGGTCATCTCGGACTGAAGCTGCAAGATCTCTCAAGTCTGGCTGTACCCTCTACATGAGGGGATCACACTAGATTTCTCCTTCTGTGCCTAGCTTATTTCGCTCAGCACACTGTCTTCACACAGGTTTGATTATACTGTAGCTCCATTCCCTTTTAAGGCTGCGTAATATTCCATTGTAAGTGGACGCTATGTGTGGCATACCCATGCATCCATCGGTAGACACTGCTATCCAAGTAACCACACCAAGTTCCGGCTTTCAATTCTTTTAGGACAGGAACATACTATTCTTGCTCTCTTTTTATGGCTCCTCCTTGTCCCCTAAAAAGGTCTAGATGCTGGTGACCCCAGGTCTCAGATCCTTTTTTTTTTTTCTTTTTAAATACCTGCATTCCTTAGGAGATACCATCCAGGCCTTGAATTGTGTCTTCACCTGTCTTCTTCTTTTTTTTTTTAATTGAATGGTAACTGTGTACATTAATGCACTTCTGGGGTACAGTGTGGTGTTTTCACATACAATCCGAAACAACTGGTTAACATAGCCTTCATGTAATTTTCTTAGTTATTGTGTTAAAACGTTCATATTCTACTCATAGAAAGATTCACTTGTACCCTTGTAAGATGAACCACAGAAGTGAACCCTCGAATCCCCCTCCCTCCACCCACTCCCCCCTCCCTCAACCCTCCCCATATCCTTAGGTTATTAGGTTATAGCTTTCATATAAAAAGGTTTAAATTAATTTCATAATAGGTGTGTGTACATTGGATACTTTTTCTTCCATTCCTGTGATACTTTGCTAAGATCTTCACCTGTCTTGATCTCATCAGGTAGAAGTCTATCAGGCATATAAACCTTTAAATATCAGAACCCAAACTCTGGAGTTTAGTTTTCTATTTAAATTTGTTCGTTTCTCTCTTCCCATCATAGGACACGATGACTCAATTCTACCCATTTCCCAAGTGAGGACACTGATCATTTTTTATTGAATGTTTTCTTTTTCTCACACATCTCGCATCCTATACATTACCAAACCCTCACACCTCACATCCTATACATTACCAAACCCTGTATATCCACCTTCAAAACATACTCAGATTCTACCTTTTTTTTTTTCACCATCTTTGCAGCTGATACCTCAGTCAAAACTCATCATTGTGACTACCCAGGATGTATGCAAAAGCCGTGTAATTGGTCTGCCTGCCTCTTCCTCTGCCTTCTATAGTCCACTCTCAACAGCCATCAGTGATGCTTTCACAGCTCAGAGAACTTCATGTCACTGCTCTGCTCAGAACTTTCAGGCACCTTTTCACTTCTCTCCGAGGAAATATCACATCAGGAGCATGGCCTACAAGGCCTTCACTGCACCCTACCCTATCACATCACGAGCATGGCCCGCAAGGCCTTCACTGCACCCTACCCTATCACGAGCATGGCCTACAAGGCCTTTACTGCACTGTACCCTTCTTGCTGTTCCTGAAACAGTCCATGCATATTTCCTCCTCAGGACCTTTGCTTTGGCTATGATTTTATAAGGAGGAACACTATCCTTCACTAAATTCACATCTTTTTTTTGGAGATAAGAGTCTCACTTTGTTGCCCTCAGTAGAGTGCCAGGGTATCATATCTCAGAGCAACCTCAAACTCTGGGGCTCAAGTGATCCTCTTGCTTCAGCCTCCCTGGGACTACAGGCACCCACCATAACACCCAGCTATTTTCAGAGAGGGGGGTCTCATTCTTGCTCAGGCTGGTCTTGAACCTATGAGCTCAGGCAATCCACTTGCCTTGGCCTCCCAGAGTGCTGGGATTATAGGGATGAGCTACCACACTTGGCCACTAAGTTCAGACTTACTGCATCTCATCAAGAGTCCTTCCCCTGCTGTGACTTTATAGACCAACAAGTCTGTCCATCATCACTCACAGTCCAGGGGCTCCCATCCTGCTTTATGTTTTGCAGTGGGACTAATCTTTTACCTGTTTCCCCCATCCCGTGAAGTGGGGGGACCTGTTCACAGGGCTAGAGGCCATGGTGTGCTTTGCTTTCTGGCTCCTATTAGTGGTATCATGGCCATGGCTTGATATTTGCTGGGGCAGAAATACTTACCCAAACGAAATTAGTAAACACAACAAATCAGAGATTTCTTTTTTTAAAAAAAGCCCAGTTTACTACCAGGCAGTGACTCACGCCTGTAATCCCAGCACTCTGGGAGGCTGAGGCTAGTGGATTGCTTGAGCTCAGGAGTTCAAAACCAGCCTGAGCAAGAGAGAAATCCTGTCTCTAAAAATAGCCAGGCATTGTGGCAGGCACCTATAGTTCTAGGTACTTGGGAGGCTGAGGCCAGAGGATTGCTTGAGCTCAAGAGTTTGAGGTTGCTGTGAGGGCTAACGCTGTAGCACTCTGCCAAGAGTGACAAAGAGAGACTCTGTCTTAAACCTCCCCCCAAAACAGTTTACCAGCACCATTGTGTCCTCACCCCCAAATGCCTCACCCTATGTGAGGCGCAGCTGTTTGTCTTTTTCGTTCATTGTGGATTTCCCACTTCCTGTGACAGTGCGTGGCAGAAACAGTCACTTCAATCAATAAAGAGTAAAGTTTAGGGCAGCGCCTGTGGCTCAAAGGAGTAGGGCGCTGGCCCCATATGCCGGAGGTGGTGGGATCAAACTCAGCCCCGGCCAAAAACTGCAAGGTAAAAAAAAGGAGTAAAGTTCAAAAGCCATCATTTTTATGCAGAGATTAGGGGGGAAAAGCCAATTCAATTTTTAAAATTTAATTTTATTCTAATCTACCTTATGGGATTCTGCTGATCCTATGTACCATGAGTTGAACTGTGACCTAGATATTTACAAAGAATCCGTATTAAAATTAACATTACATATCTGAAAGAATTGCCCTTTACCAAACAAGAGTATCCACCTTTTTCTTTTTTTTCTCTCTGCCACAAGTTGGAAGAATGAGAGTTGTCTTAGGCCCTACATTGAATACCCAAATGTCGATAAAAGCTGATTAGCAAAAAAAATAATAATAAAATAAAATAAGTAGGTCTTTGCATACTTTTCCTGATATCCACACCATAGATAAACAAAATAAGGCCCCCCAAATCAGCATTTGGCCTGTCAGCTGCAGGTTAGACACCTCTATGACAGAATGAGCTGGTTGTCAGATAGTAACACGTAAAGCAATCTCCTTTGCATGAAACCGTATGGAATGTCAAACTACAGAAATATTTTTTGGTGATGTTGCCACACGCCACCTTGAGAGCTGAACGCCGGTAGCACTTAATGAACCTCATGGAGACAAAAAGCAATCCCAGAATTGCTTTGGAAAAGCCACCTGTGAAGTCTGCCATAAGTATTTAATCCTCTCTGCTTGCCTACAACGTGACCTGATTTTGTTTTTTTAACGTTCACCTGATTTGTTTGACCCAGGTAAGGAGTTTTAATTTAGGAGTTATGTAACTTTCCTCACCATCAGTTTTAGATCTGTAAGACTGAAGAGCCTTGGCTTGACTAATTTCCCAATTCACAAGGCAGAATCAAGGGCTAAAAGAACTAACACACCTTCAACCATGCACCCATTTCACAGATGAGGAAGTGGAGGTACACACAGAAGACACAGACTCCTTAAAGCTCTGCAGAGCTGGCAGCTGAACCCACTTTCTAGTTTCATCTACTTTTCAGAACAATGAAGGACCCAATACTTCCTAAGGATCCTGAGGGTGAAGAAATAATCTTTTTCTTAAACATCTTTCTGATATGCACGCCTACGGTCAAAATTACACTTTATGTTGTGACCAATAACATAAACACACACACACACAAAGTTTCACGGAACTATGTGCTCTCCACATGACACTGATACTTATTTTCAATCTGGTCAAGTCTATTTCATGTTATGAATGCTGTACACGAGCCGAGCCACTAAACTGATCTTCTGGGTCAGGAACTACTAACAGATCAGAAGCCACAGTGATTAACCCTTTTAAAAGCAAAGATCCTTTTGAAATGATGATCCAGAAAGTACGAGAGCTATAAACCAAAGCACCTGGCCCTTACATGGGCTTCATAAACCCGGCAATAAGCAAGAAAAAATACATACATTTTAGATTTCAAAGGATAAGACTTTTTTTTTTCTTTTGGTTTTTACATTTGGAATAAAAAAAAAAAACTCCCATTTTATTCTTGATGCAAAATTTCAAAACTGGTAACTTGAACAAAGGTTATAGACAGAAAAGCAGATCCGGGATGGTATGAGTTATGTTGGGAAGTGACATTTAAATTCATAAACAGGTCAGCACATGGAAGCTTTTCCATTTCCTATAAATGTTATTTCAAATCACAGAAGGCATGGAAAACAGTTCATTTTCCACTTGATCTTGAATTTTTATATAATGAGATGCTGTGAAAAACAAAAAAAAAATGAATATACAGATAAATATTTGCGGGGTGCCTGGGTAGTTTGCTAAATATCTGTTGTGCAAATGTCCCTCCATCCTTTGCGGTCTGTAAGCCCCCGCAGAAGTCTTGCAATCTGTTTTCACTTTACGCTGCCTTTTGTCCCAACTTTCGAAGC
Organism: Galagoides demidoff; assembly: GCA_963574575.1. Lineage (NCBI taxonomy): Eukaryota > Metazoa > Chordata > Mammalia > Primates > Galagidae > Galagoides > Galagoides demidoff. Next base: position 31,282 of record CAUYQV010149906.1, on the reverse strand, counting down.
TTCCCTCGGTGCATAATAATCTTTACACTTTTTAATATTTTATTCTAAGTTCTGCTGCTGCTTTGGTTCTGAATAAATCAAAGGTTTATTTAGTTTTCCTCCTCCAGGCTGTACCCCCTTTTTTTTCACAAGGTGATGTACACTGCAGTCATTCTGGAATGCTTTAGTGAAGAGCTGGTCGCTCTCGTGGCCCACACTGTATAGAACAGCTACTGTGTGGGGAAGCCAGGAGCTGCTCGGGGTGGCGTGCAGAGGGCAGCCACTGTGAGGGACGTGAAGATGGAGAAGGGACTCCTGCCAGCACCTTGGAAGCCAGATCACTGAAAAACCGAGCACCTGATCCCTGGTGACATGACCTAAGCAGCTGAAAGAGACTTCACCTGAACCATGCACTTCCATTAACATTTTCAATAGGTTTCAGTCACTTTAAAAAAAAATGATAATGATATACATCATATCTTTTTACTTCTCCAATTTGAGCCAGGGTTTTCTTTGGCAACGTGCAGATTTTCAAACATATGTATTAACATCAACTTCCTCCCTGCCTGTCAATCCCCAAAGCTCCTTTCGCTGACCCCTTCCTCCTGTCCCTCTTGCTAACATCCTCTTTTCTAGATTGACTGAGTGAAATGAAAAGTAGCTTCTTGCATCTCTGGCTTGAAATTTATTATAAAAATCTCAGCAAAAAATAATGATAAGAATGCCAACAATAGTGGCTAACGTTTGAGTGCTTATTATACCAACAATAAGTTAAGGTATTGCTGCTGAAATCGTGTTGCAAATTTGTTTCTTAAAACTTTGATGCCCACGTATTTGGGAGTAGAAAACAGGTATAAGATTTTTTAAATTCCCCAAGTGATTCCACAAGCAGTTATATTTGAGAGCTCTTTTGCTAAAAGTTTGCTGAGAAATTATTTCATTTAATCCTTATGGCAACCATTTGAAGTACTGATTATTATTATTATTGTTATTATTATATTCGCCTTTTAGCCAATGAGGAAGAAGCATGGATTTCAGGAAGGCCATCTAGATAGTAGTCAACAGAACTAGGCTTTGGAGATATTAAGATGGAGTAAGGTTCTTGAACACCAGCAAGATATAGGAAGGGAAAAAAGAAAGCCAGGAGCAGGGAAAGACCTATTCCCTCAAAGAGAGAGTTGACAGAAAAAGACAGTCAGAGCCCAGAGTATCCTGAGTGTTAAAAATCCATCGTCATGTGTTTCAGGATCTAATCGTGGTTTATCAGCTGAGCACAGGATAGACCCTGCTTCTGTTCATTTGTCAACTTCAGTAGACATTTATCAAGCTGCATCTAGGAACAAAACTCCTAACTGATAAGCTGCGTGCTGCCATAAGAGAGGCAGACACGGCCTGAAAGAAACTCTCCAGGTGGCAGAACTGCTACTGACCCCCGATGAGTGGTGACAAAGAAGGATCTGATTCAGGGGGGGCAACTATCTTTAACCAATATTGATATCGAAATTTTAAGTTACACTGAGGAACCACATTAAATGACAAGATTTATACCTGCATTATCAATAGAGTTCTTAGAATTAACAGGCTTTCCTGAAACTTGGCTGAAATATAGAGAATCAAAATCATTCTTACCCTGAAAACTGTGAACAACTTTGAATCACTGGCCAAGCACTAATTACGATAAGCCCGACACCACCTTGAAAGACCACACTACTGAAACTCCATATTACTATGTCCTAGGAGACGAACCTCATTGATGGACCAGTTTCACAAGCTTTCTTAAAAATAATTCTAATTCTATTTTTGACATTTCACTATTTTCATCTTAACCCTTTCAGTCAAAAGAGCAGCTTTATGGTAGAATTTGCCAGCACCTACTGCCTAGTTATGTCTCTAAAGGATAAACATTCCAGGTAACTTTTTTTTTTTTTTGCATCTCCAGATCATTTCGGATGTTGAAGAAAGCACTTTGACTTTCAAAAGACAAGAAAAAATTTATGGGAAGACACTTAAATAGAAAATCACTAGTTTTATAGCAATTATGGAATGGGGCACTGGGCTCTTAAAGGTACTCTTTATTTTCCAAAAACCTTTCTGCTAGAAATGAATCATTTAAAGTACTAAACTTTAAATATATTAAAAATGTTTTCAACTTTGATGGTGAGTCAACACACCCTACAACTCCACGCTAGCAGATAATCTAAGTTAAACAAAACGTATGTTCTTCATCCAACATTCAAAAATCATCCTCAAAAAGTAAACAAGCTACAAACACTTCTTTAAATATTTCTCCAGCAAGTTTTTCAAACAAAAACAAATGGCATCGCATATGACTGATCCCAAAGCTCATCAGCCTTCCCTAGTAATGTTTGCAGAATAAGATTATAGACTTTTTGGCCACAAGGATGAAATTGCTATCCTTCCTTCCTTCTTTGCTTCCTTGCTTCCTTCCTTCCTTCCTTCCTTCCTTCCTTCCTTCCTTCCTTCCTTCCTTCCTCCCTCCCTCCCTCCCTCCCTCTCTCTCTTTTTCTCTTTCTTTCTCTCTCTCTATCTCTCTTTCTCTCTTCCTCCCTCCTTCCTCCCTCCCTCCTTCCCTCCCTCTCTCTCTCTCTTACTATGGGTAGAGTGCCAAGGCATCATAGGTCACAGAAACCTCAAACTCTTGGGCTCAAGCAAACCTCCTGCCTCAGTCTCCCCAGCAGCTGGGACTACAGGCATTGCCACAATGCCAGGCTAGTTTATTAGTATTATTATTATTTTGTGTAGAAACAAGGGTCTCACTCTTGCTCACATTGTTCTCAAACTCTTGATCTCAAGCAATCCACCTGCCTCAGCCTTCAGAAGTGCTAGGATCACAGGTGTGAGCCACTGCTCCCGGCCAAATTACTATATTTCAATTGCAAAGCATTTGAGCTACATGGGATCTTTAATATATCAGGACTAAAAGTTAGTTCCCTTAGGCTCACAAGGTTTAAAGAATTTTTTTTCCAAATTATCTGAAGCACATTTTAACCATTTAGGATTACCCAGTAACCTTGGCATTGTTCTTTTATTCAAATAAAAATAAAATTAGAGGGCAAAAAGCAAACCCCAATGGCCAACAGCCCATGCATTGTTTCCATCTTTTAATAAAAGTGGAAGTATTTAGGGCATACTGACTGTCGTGTTTTACAACATCTACAACAGAGAAACTTTTAATTGCGGCAATTAATTGATATCATGGCACAGCTACATAATCAAGGCAGCATCTGTGCAGGCACAGGGCTCTGCCTCCTACCTTGGGAGCCTTGGCATGTCTCCCACATCTGGCATCCTTGACAAGGCTGAGATCCAACAGCTCTGTCTCCTGGAAGGTAAAAATAGGAGATTGTGAAGCAACCACACAGACCCTTTTTCTTTGTTTTATGTCCTTGACATCATTTTTGAAATAATAGTACTATCTTGAGACTTGCCTGAAGATTTCTCTGCAGTTAGGACATATTTCTCCCCTTATATCACTTCTCAATTGAATGGGAATGGAAAGAAAAAAATGGCTAACTGCTAACTGCTCAGTTTAATATACATTCTAATCCATTTTGAAAGCATAAAGCGTGCGGTGTGAGTCCCTGGTCCATCCTGCAAGTCATTCCTAAATCATGATGAATCAGGCCTTCATGTTTCAATGTTGAAAATAATCCTTAGAGTCAGGCTAAGGGAGGGTATGAGGGTACCTCGGAGGAGGCAGTGGGGGATTAGGGAGGAGGGGGGAAGGAGGTACTGTCATCAGCTCACACACAGCTCATGTGGCCAAGGCAAAGATACACAGCTACCACCTGTAGGCCCCAAACTGTTGCACAGATAGCTCATGCCCCAATATTTTTATTAATTATCCATCATTAAACACCTGTAATATGCAAGTTACTCTGCAGGATAAGTCACAAAAGATATGACTGCTTCTCTGGATGGACCTGCCATCCAGTAGGGGCATAAAGAAATGTGAATGCATAAGGCCAGGGAGCAAGTGTTAATGCTACGTTTGAAGTTTACTAGAGTGGGTGATCAGCAGAGAAAAGACAAATTTCTCCCCTACGGGCTCAGAGAAAAGTTCATGGGGAAGCCATTAAGCTTGGAGATCAGAAGTGGGAGGCAGAGGGCTCATCACAGTCGGAAAGGACAACATGTGCAGATACCCAGACAAGAGAAGACCAGAGGTGTGGGCTGAGCCTTGTGGTTTTCATGGCCTCGAGACACTTAGAGACTGAGAAGGTTGCAGAGAAAGAGGGAGGGAGGAGAGGAATAGAGAGGTGTCTGGGAGCAGAGAGCAGCTCACATGCTGGGACAGTGGCAGGGAGGAAGGGGCGTCCAGGGTTCCGTTTGGCTGGAGCACCGAACTTGTGATGAGAAGTTACAGGAGAGGACATCAGAAAGGGATACAGGCCAAAGGATGCAAGCCCTGGAAGTCAGGGGAAGGACGGTGAGCCATGAGTTTAAGACACACACACCACTGAGTTCAGGCAGTAGACAACCATTAGCCAGACAGCTGAGTTGTCTCAAAGTGACTCTAGATGTCCAACCCAAGTTTTATGGACAATGAGCCAGTAGGATGGGGGTGTTTAATCTCCTCCCTCCCAGGAGGCTCAGCATCAGGATTCAGCTGCCGAGAGACCCTCTGGGTAGGAGCAGCTGTAACTCCTCGTAGCCCCGAGGTCCCCAAGTACCAGCAGCTGCTGTTCTCAGGCACCTTCTTCAAACGGCTGCACCACTTCAAATGTCAGGTGCAAAATGGTCTGCTTATTTTTCCTGCACCCACAGTTGTAATCAGGGCCAAATCAGAGGTGGAGTCCCACTGCTGTAAGGTGAACCCACACAGCAGGCCCAGCAGAGCACCTGGCCCCGGCACCCCTCTGTGTGAGATGAAGGGATGATGAAAAACAGTAGGTCTCTCCTCCTGCTCATTCTGACCTTATCAGTTCCCCATTCCCCGTTTTAGAGGATTCCTTAGCCCATTCCATTTCCTGTGGAAATTCTCAGGACTGGGAGATACTGGGTAGCGGGGTTTATCGCAGTGGAAATGCCAGTCATTAATTCACTTGAATATTAGTTACAGAATGCCCACAATGCGTCAGGTACAGGCCAATACTAAGGGTTAACTAAAACAGGCAAAGATGAGACCCCAGTTTTGAAAGAGCTCTCAACTCTATTATTATTCAAGGAGACATTCAAAGTGCCCCGCAGACATGAGGTGCAGAGAGCTATGGCGTCTTTTCTGACAATGCCAGAGATGAGAAAGAGTTTGCCAGCCTAACCACTATGTGTGTGTGTGTATGTGTGTGTGTGTGTGTGTGTGTGTGTGTGTGTGTGTGTGTGTGTGGAGGGTTCAGAGGGAGAAAACAGCAGGTGAACATGCACAGAGGCAGGAATTCTCTGCAGAGGACTACAACACGCTCGGGACCTGCAGCAGACACATCTGGAGCATTAGCAACAATCACGTTCATGTTTAATGGTCATTATCCGTGTGTCTTATTTATAATTATTCACAAAACACTAGCATTTATGTTTGGCGTATTTTTCCATATATATTTCGCTATTCTTTTCATAAGCCTGTATAGCAAAACTATCACACACACAGTCTGTTTACACAACTGAATAGCAACATTTCCTAGTCAAGAAAATTCCTCCCAGTTGAACAGTAATAGACTTAAACTTTACTGGTTTGATTATATACACCGAGCCCAAATTGAGTTCACGAAGAACTTGATCTCAACAGGTGTCATTAGATAGACTTTTATATTACGGGTAATGAACACAGTTTTCTACTTTCTGCTCAAGAGGAAAACGTTCATTTCCCAAACCATGGCAGGGTAGTTAATGCCTGCTGCCCTAGGGATTCATTTTGATACCACAGGCAGGAAGAAACTTCTCTTATCCGTGTATAAAACTGTGTGTGCAGGATAATCACCACAGGGCACCATCAACATGGGTAATGTGGCATGGAAAGATCGGATGGAAAATCTGTCCATGGCTTTGTTCGGCTAAAAAGTGCTGATTAAAATAGTGTCTCCAATTTCCATCAACATTCATCAGCTGCCCCTCTGGAGTTTTTAACTAAATTCTTTTCTCTCTTTTACTAAGAAGAAAATGAGGAACCCAATACACAGGGCCAGAAAAGCGTTGTATGTGTCATTGTAAATTTTTCTAGGTTAATTTTCTCATGTTTATAGTTTCAACAACCCATTTTCATTATAATAATGCAGTCAAGTAATGCCTCTCTCAGCTCCTTTAAGAGTTACTGTTTTCCAGCTTTGTGGAATTCCCCAACCTTGATTCCTTTCTTTAAGAGGGAGCTCGTATGAGGGAGCGTTCTCAAACAGAAAGCCCAGGTTTGAGTAAGGGCCTTAACATTAACTAGTCATGTGATTGGTCAATCATTCTGTCAATTTATCGTCTATTAAATGAGTATGAGCAGGTGTGGTGGCTCACACCTGGGATCCCAGAACTTTGAGAGGCTGAGTTAGGGGAATCTCTGGAGGCCAGGAATTTGAGACCAATCTGGACAACACAGAAAGACCCCTTTAAAAAAAAAAAAACAGACCAATGGCTTTCAAACAATAGCCTACATGGGAGTCACTTGGAAGGCTTCATAAAATACAGATTAGCTGGGCACTGGCCGTCAGAGTTTCTAAGGCAGGCCTGACAATGTACAACTCTAATATAACTTCCATGTGAGGCTGACAGTGCTGGTGCAAAGACCACACTCTGAGAAGCACTGATCCATACTCACTCACAGGATTTTATTTCTAAAGCTTTTTATGTGAACATGATTGATAAAACTATATATTACTTATATTATATGAAGAATCAATAATTATCATTTCTTTATATAGGAAACTGTCAAATAAAAACATTACCCCTCTTGAATGTAAACGTGCACCAAATGGTGAATAATCTAGGCTTCAATTTGACTTAACTGAAGAAAAACTATTGCATGACCAATACCATTACGCCTGTTTTAGTAAGTCCCTTAGTACTAATTTTTTCCCTATACAAATGTCTATTAGCATTCAGAAACTCAAGCCATCAGTGAAATCATTTGTTTGCTAAAAATGTTCTACCATATAACTTTTTCACTATACTTCACCATGGTAGAGACATTTCTAGAAAAGCAGAAGAAAGAAATTTGTTCTAACTTCTGAGCTAGCAGTTCTCAACTTTCCTAATGCTGTGACCCTTTAATACAGCTCCTCATGCTATAGAGACCACCCATCATAGAATTTAATTATTTATAATTTTATGGCTGGGGGTCACAACATGAGGAACTGTATTAAAGAGTCCCGGCATTAGAGGTTGAGAACCATTGCTCTAAGCCCATCAAAAAAGGAAAAGGGGCTTGAGGTACCGAAAGGCACATGGCCTATCTGGTCAGTACAGAAAGAATGCACTAACAGACCTCTTCATTTCCAAGGCCCACAGTGATAGCCCAAAAAGCTGGAAGACCATACTCTGAGGACCTCCAAGACACCCAATGAAGTGTTAATGGATGTGCCTTCTCTTCTTGTCAGTTTGAATAAAAGTGAATTAACCGTAGGCAGAGTTTGCATTTGTTGTTTATATATATATTTTTATTTTATTTTATTTTTGCATGAGTGATGAGAACATGGCGACAAGTGAGCTAAGGGAAACCAAATTGCCTTTGATGTTTACTATTCAGCAGGAAGATTTCAGTCCATCAGCCACAGACATACTGTGAGGTAGATGAGCCGTGAAATCTACTCCAGACTCAGGAAAGAATACAATTAACAACTCAACTCTTTCCAGAATACCAATTTCTGTGCATTGTTACTAAATTCCATTAGTCACCCAATATAATAACGTGCTTCAAGTTCACACAATATATAATCACAGCCGCAATTACAGTCACAAACATGTCACAAAGAGGATATTATTGGCTGGGTGAGGGTGGCGTGATTAGGTATACCTCCACAGGTGTGGAGGGTCATGAAATTGTTCGGCCTTGATTTACCAAAAGTAGAACACATTCAAATATTTTATTGACTGCCAAACATCCTTAAAATGCACAATCCTTAAAAAGAAACAAAAACTATTTTCGAGCCCTTTAATGAATGATTTTAAAGAGAAGCAGATGGATCTAGACTTGACTCTTTGTTCTTTAACTTTATTCTTTTTCTGAGGGCGTGAAAAATCTGTGCAGTCTACCTCACAAAGAAATCCCTCCACTGAGCGCCGCCTGGTCTCTTGTTTTCTTTGTTCCCAAGGCATGATTTCGCCTTTCTTTCCACAATCTTCGGTGGTGAGACTCAGCGTAGGAACCGCCAGTGGAAATGAGAGATGCAGGTCATCAGTAACAACCACGGCAGAGAACAGACAAAAGATGACACATCTGGCTTGCTTTGTGTGGACACACTTAAGTTTACACATTTCACAGAACTAGGTGGCAGAAAATGGAAGTCCTCCCTTGGAATCATCACTTGTTCTCAATGCAATATTAAGCTAATTACTACAGATGTTCATGCACACCTTGTATCCTCATCTGTCAAACACAGATGTAGACGCCGGCACTGTCTTCCTTACAGGACTGCTGCTAAATCAACTGAGATGTAAAACTTAGATTTTCACTTAGCAAGCGAGGAGCACTGCATACGTCTATATTCTCATGCTGGCAACACTCCCCATTCCAAGTGGAACGGGAAGGATAACCAGGAAAGAAGGTAGAGGTTGCTAGTAAAGGATCTATTGATAGAAGAAAAACAGGGACTGCCATTGGGCAAAAGAAAACAGATGTGAAGACCTAGGACTCTATAAATATTTCATAAAATCTTAAAACCTAAATCAGAGAAGCAACTTCCAGAGAAAGCTGATTTTCGCTTTTATGTGTCACGGTTAAGTGCAAAATAGGATTAATGTTCAAAATGGGAAAAAGCAAGGAGACCATTTCTGTGTTACGTGTTGTATTGTAACTGTCTGTTGACCTGGGCCTTTTCTACTTGCTGTGAATCCCACGACAGAAAGACTCTGCTCTTTCACGGCCATCTGTAAGGTACTTCCTGGAGAGTCCGGCACAGAGGCGATATTGTATCCGGTTTACTGAATGAATGGCATCCTGCTGAAGAGTTAGGTGTTGTCAGAGTTTGTCCCTAACAGGAACACGGCACATACACTATAGTCAGACTCACCTTTACCCACAAAGCCAACCAGATGCCTAATTGTTACGAGGCACCCGGGGACCCAGAAAGTAAACACAGTAGTGTGAACTACTTTCTATGCTCTCATATCCTCTTCTATATTGTAGAATAAATGGGGATCCAAAGCTGGTGGACAGTATCCATTCTATTCTTGAACCTGAATGTCATGGCCCTGCTTTCAAATTCTTTGGCCCAGTGGTATCGGCAGGTATATGCACGAGACAGATAATACAAAAGATCTTTTCTTTTGCTTTCTCTCTCTCTCTTTCTTTCTTTCCTTCCTTCTTTCCTTCTTTCTTTCTTTTTTTCCTGTCCTTGCTTCTTTTATCATCTCATTGCCTCTCCCAAGGAGATAAGGAATCCACAAACCCACCAAGATCTGAAGTTCACAAATTCTTTGAGGAGGTGTGGTTTGAATACAGGAAGATATTGGACCCAACGCCAGGCAATTTCTCTCAACACATTTTATAATCCTACGGGGCTGTTCATCGAGTTGCAAACACAATACAAACTGAAAAAATTGTATTGAGATGAGATTAAGTGTTCCTAACAATAAAAAAGGCAAAGTCAAGTGATATAATTACTCACAGTAACAGCAATCTCACTATTAACAATAAAGAAGAAACAACGTGCCCAGAATTGGGAGAGATGACCTCATGTGCTAGCTCATCAGTTTTGCAACAACACTGTCATGTAAGAACTCTTATTCTCTCATTCTGACTTTGCAAGTGAGTTGACTAACTGCTGTTGGTTAACCGCACAGCCTCATCCCAAATCTCGACAGTTTTGCCTACCTGGGCTAGGCAGAATTCTAAGCTGGTCATCCAAACTCTGGCCCTAGTATCCAAGCTTTTGTGTAATCCCTTCCTTCTGCGTATGAGAAGAACCTGCAACTGGCTTCTAACCAAGAGAACATGGCAAGGGAGATGAGCTATCACTTCCATGATTATCTTATGTGATATGGCAGAAGTGGAGGGATAGTGCATTCAGTAAGGTTCCCAATCGGATGACGTAAATTTAACTCATCAGCGGTATCTTGGGTGAGGTTTTCAAAGAGGATCTAGGCTTGGCGTCTGTGGCTCAATTGGCTGGGGCGCCAGCCACGTGCACCTAAGGTGGTGGGTTCGAGTCCCCAGCCCGGGCCCGCCAAAAAACAATGATGGCTGCAGCCAAAAAATGGTCAGGCGTTGTGGCGGGCACCTGTGGTCCCAGCTACTTGGGAGGCGGAGGCAGAAGACTCGCTTGAGCCCAGGAGTTGGAGGTTGCTATGAGCTGTGATGCCATGGCACTCTACCCAGGGGGATAGCTTGAGGCTCCATCTCAAAAAAAACCAAAAACAATCAAAGAGGATCTGGAAATGAGGAAAAGGAGGGACATGTTGCCAGCTGTCTAAGGAAAGGAAGCCCTTTGCATAACAGCATCACTTCCACACTGCAAGGAACTGAACTTTGGCAAAACACAAATGCCCTTGGAAGAGGAACTTGAGCTCTTGGTGAGAACACAGCCCAGTAGACACCATCTTCAGCTTGATGCCCTAACCCACTGAAACTATGAGATAATAAGTCCTGTATATCAATTGCCCAAGATTCCTTATATACCCACACTAACATTTTTTTCCCTAAAAATTTATATAGATAAAGGAGCAGGAGTATTAACTGAGTAATCCAAATGTAAAAATAAGCAACTTAAATCTTTGCTCATGTATAAGAAAAACATCATGATAAATAGAATACAATGCTTGATTTCAGGGGCTGTGTCTATAACAAAGAAATGTGAAATATTAATATGTCGGCAGATCAAGTTCATTTTTTTCTTGTAGATTACCAGATGAGATAGCTTAGCTTCTGGATATGCAATAGCCAAGTTTTCTCCTTCTTAATTCGTTCTTCAGCAACCTGAGAAACTGTTATAAACCCATGTAAGAACAAAGTATTTCTTAGGTTAAATGTTAAATGCAGCTTAACATAAAATTACATTCATAGCAACAAAGCTTAACTAAGACATAAAATTAAGATTAGTAAATCTTAGTTTGAATAGCATTTATGGTAGATAGAGCTGGGTGCATTTATGACTCCGAGGGGAAATACTGCTTTACCTGCTTCCAAGATTCTAGGACACATCATTCAAATGATGAATGAAGAAAATGGGTGAAATTTAAGATGATGGTAACCGGCTACATTTTAGCCTTATTAAGTTGACACTATAAAAAACAGAGAGGAAAAACTCCTTAATCACCATGGAAACTCTCCTATATATTCTAAAGATGAGTAATATCAGGAACGTCTTGGGTCCTTACGAATAATAGGTCTTATTTTACTAGTTCCTATTGATTACTGGGCATCTCTTAGAGGGATTCATCACATTTTTGTGGACAAATAACAATTCTGCATTTCTAAGTACTCAGAGTTTTTTTTAAAAAAATAGGGAAAACAGTGGTGATAAAGGTTGCATTGCCACAATTTTCTATTCTGGCTTGTGGTAAGCAGAAGTCCTCATTTGGGGTAATCAGATTAAGTAGAAATAGCCATCATTTTGCAAATAGTTTCATAAGTGCTAAAAACTATCTTCATGAATATTTTGGGTGAACATCAAATCCGATTTCATAAAAGGTCTTTTGAAAAGAAATATGAAAATGATATGGATTTAGCAGGCAAACAAGCTGTTTCCACTTGAAAAGTCCAGATGATGAGAACGTAGCCAGATTTCTCCCTTTGAATCATCCAGAATGTTATCTCAGCTTTACACCTATTTTGCTGTGGCTGAATCCAAGCTTTTTTATCTGGAAGGCCAAGCTGCTCCTATTCCCTCAACCCTACCTTGATACAATATTTGAACACAACACTGATCTGCCTATATGACTTAAATTTCTTCATTTTTCTAGAACAATGGGTCTGAAAGTGCAGTCCCTTGACCAACAGCATCAATATCTCCTGGAAACCGTAGATCTATCAAATCAGAACCTCTGGGAGGGTCCAACAACCCTCCCAGGGTTGGGTGATTGTTGGTGATTCATCTCAGGGTGATTCAGACACAACCTGATAAGAATTGGCCTAGAAATTAAGCAGTGCTAGAACTTGTAGGACATTCTGACTCTTGGGCAGGCTACTTAGATCCATTCGTAAAATAACTGCATCAGATTCCTCATAGCAATGACAGAACTGCTAATACATCTGTTTGTGAAAAGTTTGCTTCAGCCTACTGTGTTCCTCAGTAGCTCTCATATCACTGTAGATGATAGCAGCAATTTCTACATTGGGCCCTGGAGGCCAGACAGTGACAAGGAGAGGTTCTAAAGAGGCTTGGCCGATTTCCACGTTCTGATTCAGCCTTGTGCATGATAGATACATCTGGGCGGGCAACCAACACATTCCCTTTTCTCCCTAATCACCCAGCCACGGCTTGTCTGGTGATTTTCCCTGTTTTCTGAAGTATAGATAAATGGCATTTATCTTTGGCTTACGTAAGGAGCAGACGGTTTCTTATATATACCTGGGTAGTTTAATTTTTAGTTAACTATTCATTCCAAAATATACCACAAACTTTTCTGCGACACAAAGGTTTGCATTTTGATGATTTCTTTTTTTATCTCAGATGACATCCTGAATATGCAAAAGTTACTACATTTTCCAAAATGAGATATTTTAAATTGTCAAGCATGTGAGAATGGGCCCCCCAACCCAGGTCAAAGAAAACTTGCTTCTTGAGTTTTTCTCACTTTTGGATTTGATTTTCTGGCAAGAGGAAGGATTCCAAGTGAGTCTTTTCTAGTGCTATACTAATTTGTAGAGGTAAGGACTACATGTGTCTAATGCCAAGTATTATGCTTAATTGAATTTCCCAGAGAAGAATGTTCACTGAATCAACCAATAAATCAGTCCCAAGGTTTTGCCCAAGTGCTATAAATTCACCAGAAATAAATTCTCTTTTTCATTCAATTGTTGATCAATTTCCACACTATTGCGAGTACACAAAATGAGGCTACCTGTTCATATCAAGAACTACATGTTATTGAAAACATTAACAAAATTCATGGGCATTTTCAAGCTACTCGGGAATTTGCATAAAGCTCCTGCAAGAGCTCTATTAATGCTCACCTGGCTCCCTGCTGGGCTCCTTTACCAGGCCAGATATCCACCCCCAGTGTCTGCCTGCCTTACTCCTAACAATTGACCCTGTGGCCTTTCACCACCTTTGGCTTCCTAGAGCCACTTCACGCAGAGGTAAGAAGTACCTGGAGGGCTGTATACCCCAGAGAGCTCAAAGCTCTTGTCTGACACAAGTAGGAATGTGAGAGCCCAGCAACTGTGCCCTGGGCATCTATTTACCTAATCCCCAAGTCCAAGGCCATAGTAAATATACACTGACTTCCAGGTGTAACTAATGCTCTGGCATTCCCTTGTAGGTTAGGTTGAAGCTGGGCTTCACCTGAAAACTCACCCTCACTTGGTTCTTTCCCTTCTCTGCCCTGTCCCTTCCACTCTGTCGGGGTTATCTCCTGACAGCCTCTTCTTCATAAATCACTTGTACATAACCCCTTGCATCTGAGTTTGTTCAGAGAACATGATCCAAGAGCTCTCACTTGTTAATAATAAGCTTAGAATATAATGCCCCCCGGGAAATTATTCTGAATCGCATGTAAACTATTTTGTTACATTAAAATTTATTTTTATTTAATTATTGTTTTGCCTTTTGATGTATTTCTGTATGTTTTGGGAATGTGTTAAAAATTTTCTTTGAAAACAGTTTTGATCATTATGCTATAGCTACTGAATAGCATTCTTTGAGACTGTGAGTTTTCAGTAATCGCACACTGTGTTTTATCTTATATTCTCTTTTATCAGATTTTAAAATATATTGATCATTTCCTGGAAAAAAACATATGGGTACAAACCACCTAATCTAATATGCAAATAGTTATCCCAAAAGCTTTATCATCTGAGATAGTGCCTGAATTATTTCTTATTTCACATTAATTTGAGGGTACAGAAAATAGGTTACAATTTTGGCATTTGTTGGGTAGAGTTCCTTCGATAATTGTGTCCAGCCCCTAAGAGGTGTGCCATATACCCTAACATTGTGCCCTTTACTAGGGAGCTCACCCCATCCCCACCCCCACCCTGCTCCCTCATTCCCCCTCATTCACTTTGAATTGATTAGAATTTTTCTCTTATGTGGGCGTGTATTAGATTGTCTACTGGCCTCATAAGTATTGAACACATTGGATACTTGCTTCTCCATTTGTGATATTTCTCTAAGAAGAATGTGTTTCAACTCCATCCAGAGACTGTACACCTTAATACAAAAGATGTAAAGTCTCCATTCTTTTATGGTTGAATAGCATTCCACAGAGTACACATACCACAGTTTATTAATCCATTCCTGGATATGTGGTCATTTAGGTTGTTTCCACATTTGGGGGATTGTAAACTAAGCTGCGATAAACAATCTAGTGCAAATAATCTAGTTCCTATGATAAAACAATGTTTTTTTTCCTCTAAGTAGATGCCTAGTAATGGGATTGCAGGATCAAATGAGAGGTCTAATTTGAGCTCTTTGAGGATTCTCCATACTTCTTCCCAAAGAAATGGTATTAGTTTGCAGTCCCACTAATACTGTACAAGTGTTCCCTTCTCTCCACATCCACGCCAGTATTGAGACTTTGTGAAGTGGGCACAGTGCCTGATTTTAAAAGATAAATATTTCTTGCTTAAAAAAATTAAAAGGTATAAAAATCATCAGTTTACCTACTCACCGAATCAAAGTTCCTTTTTGTCATATACCGAGCTAAAAAGGAATATGTTCATATCCACTATATTATACTTTCTTCCTGGTTAAAAAAAAATATTCTGTTTTCTATCACCTACTCTGCCTTCCTGTCCTTAAAGAAAAAAATGTATCCATAACAGACCATACAAAACTTTACTCCAAAGATGAAGAAAAATGATTCATCATTTCACAAAAACTTGAAACATGAATAAAGATGATTTTTTTAAAAAAAAAAAGCTTTTATGTAAATAACAATATAGTTCTAGGCATTTTCGCAAACACTATTAATGGGAACAAAGAGGGAGGAAGAAAAAAAGCAGGCACAGATCTGGAGTGGGATGGGGACAGATTTCAAAGAAAATGCAAGAGAAGACGGGGACATTAAAGAGGTACTGTTCTTGAGAGGACCCTGTAGGAAGATGGAAAAAACCCGAAAAACAAAAAACAAGATCCCATAATCATTAAGCAATCCAAGTAAGTATTTACTGCAATGATAAAATTCAAGGACAAACGAAGTGTCCACAGAAAGGTTACCCACCAAAAATCTTGGCATAACTCAGACATGGCACAGATTTAGGAGAGAGAAATGACATCAGTACTTACAATGTTATAGGAATAAGACAGCTAAGGTGGAAGAAAGGAGGGGATTTTTATAATCTTTTTCTAGGTTAATTAAAATGTGAAATGTTTTAAAGGAAGGGTGTTGGAATTTAAGTTATCACAGTAAAATGTGGACAGATTTGGGAGGTGGGCTGTGGATTATTTGTCAAGAGGAAGTTTAAGTAAACAATCTTATTGGAATTCTTTAGCTTCTAAACAGGAAGCCTCACAGCAATACGCCCATATGCTTCATGTGTACACTCCACAACACCGAGAAAGGAAATAATATTGTCTAAAAACTCTCTTACAAGGCTTTATGTTTACTGCAATCACTGCTTCCGAACAGCACACAGAGTCAAAACAAAGAAAAATAACTAATAAAAGATACTTGTCTTCTTCCAATGTACCCTTAACTTGACCTTCGTGGAAAATTCCCTGAGGAATTCTTGCATTTACTTTCATCATTAAAAAGGCTGAAATGTGGCAAGACAGCATGGTTTATTTCCATAAATTGGTGAGACCCATAGAAGCTTTAAGAAATTCAGGGCTAGGAAACTGGAGGTGAGAAGATAAGAAGAGACAATGTCAAGGGGAGAGGTTAGTGCAAGTGACAGCCAGAGAAGACACTGACCAGAATCACACCCTGAAGACAAAGTGCACGGATGAAGCAGGTGCTCGGGGTAATGCACACATTTACCAAAAAGTTTTTAAGAAGGTTTTTTCATATTGTGTTTTGCACTTTTCTGTTATATGCGATAAGCATTTTGGCAAAGATAGTTAGGAAGGAAGAATAAAAAGAAGGGAAGAAAGAAGGATGGAGGAAGGTGGGGATGGAGAAAGCATGGAGCCCGCCCCTGCTGGTGGCTCTGCACGCTCCTGGCACTGGAGTACAGTGAAAACAGACAGCTGGGGTCAACCCACAGGCTGGCCCTGCTGAGACAAAAGTCAGGGCAGGATGAAGGACCAAAGGATAGTAGAAGCAGCCGGAGAGCAGGGCCACCTCCCTGCCATGTTTCTCATAAAGATTTGCTGGGTGACAATGACCGCAGTTGTGACAACACGGTCCCCTGAAAACTCACTCCGAAGGTGCCGAAGGTGCCCTTGACTGTGGTTCTCTGCACATGCTGAGGCGTGAACTTTACCTTGTCAAGGCAGGAGCGCACTCTGAGAACAGAGAAGTCATAGAAAGCTGCCAGAAAGACAACCACAGGAACAAAAGACAAAAGAACCCTTGGATGACGTTTCAGGAACATTAAACTGGGTGATGAACCAAGAAGCATTTGACCGTGGAACTGTTCCCAAATAAAATCACCATCAGCAGAATGCCGGGCAGCATTTCTTTGCATCCTCTCTTTCCTTCTAATCAAGACATCCTCTTTCTTAATGCCTCCTTATAAATGTCATTGTGAAAACAATTCATAATTGTATTCCAATGTTTCACCAAGGGCAAGATAGTCATACGAAATAGTCATTTGCTTCTTTAGTTGCTTGAGTATTACCTGCCTGGCCTGAGAGATATCTTTTTGTTCCAGATCATTTCCTCAAATAATCATATTATTGATTAATATTGTTCACCTTTTGAACCCGAGTCCTCTATGCTGATTCCAGGCAGCCACAGACTTTTACAAAAGGATCCACTGTGACTTTTATTCATTCATTCCGCAATTTATAATGCCAGGATAAAATACTTGCTCCGTTAGAGTCTAGAACAACTGTGTTTCATAATATCTTCTGAAGCCCAAATATTGACCAGTACTCTCCTTGGATTAAAATTTTTCTCAATAAATATCTCATGAATCCTTATCACAGGCTCTGAGCACCCAAGAGGACAGATTACTTTTTCATTAAGACACGATATATTTCTTCTTGTTCAGATGAAAGTAAAACCTAAAAATAAATCTTCCTCAGAAACACTTCCCTTGAATTAAGAAAGTAAATACCCAGGAAAGGAAAAGTTTTTAAAAATCCATTTAACTCAGACACTGCACTCATATTTAGTGAAAATATTCCATCCTGCTTTTTTTTTTTTAAAGTTTTCCATGATTTTCTTGTTTTTTTTCCCCCTTTAGTATCTTACACCTTGCTCCCTGTCTGCCCTGGGGTTGACCAATCCTATCACTCTACCCACCTGTCGTCTTGTAGGCCCCATTACAGAGACCCACTGTGTTTCAGAACCTAGGGTATTTGGGTTTTCAGTTTCAAGTCAGAGGAATCACATTTTCTTTATGTGGGTCAGTCAAAATTAAGTACAGAAGTCTCCACGTACCAAAACTGGTACTATTCTGCTTTATGATTATGGAATTAAATTAACCTGAGTGTTAAGCACTGTATGTCTTTCGGCATTATTCTTTTTTAATAGAAAACTTGGGACATATCAAGGAATCCAACCTTAGGGAGGTGGAAAAGATTTGATACCTTTCTCCTTGTCTCCTTTGGCAGTATGTGAGAGAAAGAGCAGTGGGTTCAAGGTCTGGTCCCTGGATGGCAGCACCAGCATCATATAGAAACCTGTCAGAAATATAAATTCCTGGGCTCCATCCCAGACTCCCAAGCTGGAAACTCCAGGGGGTGGGGCCTCATACTCTGTGGCATAACAAATCCTACAGCCCATTATATTCCCAAGTTCAAGAGCCACTGGAAAGGACACTTATAGTTGTAGGTGACAAATACCATGTGGATATACCGAAGGGTTCTTGTTCTTAACAGTCCCCTTCCTCATAAATACTCATATTTACTTTAAGGCACTCAGAAAAAGCATGTCATCTTATTGAAGTAAAATATTTGATGTTTATGATTGATCAGATGTTATTTTTCAACAAAATATGTCAGTAAGTAAAAATTGATGCACTGGAAGAAGAGAGAGAAAGAAAATATCACTGTAAATACAAAGAAAAAAGAAACTGTAGATGCTAAGGATTCTCATTTCATCTCATATGCATTCTACAAGTCTACTTTTAAAGCTAAATGGAAAAATACAGGATGACGAGGCTTTGGTTGCATTAAAGGTCCTGTAGTGCTAAGACTCCAGTGATTTCTTTGATGTTATTTCAATCACATGATTTTTAACTGTTTTAAAGCATTCCCAAATGTTTTGTAAACATTTTCTGAAGGAATTATTATTAAACCATTTAAAGGGCATTGAGGTTTAACCGTCCCCATCACACTTGGCTTTTCCTAATGGTGCCATGCTTCTTCTCAGGCAGCTGAGTGGATTGGCGGAGGTCAGCATTAATGGACCTGGGCTCATGAAGAGTTGATGGTAGAAGTGGCTGATTCTTCACCCAGATTTGTGCTTTGCCTGCCACCGTTTAGAGAGTAGCAGAGAAATTGCTGCCTAGCCATGAGGCACACTTCACAGTGCACTTTTCTCGCATTTAAAGAGGGTAATGTGACTAATTTTCACAAACGGAATGTGAGTGAAAGAGCCGAGGGTCACATCAGGTCTGTTTTTTTTTCCTGCTTCTTTACACAGAGGACAAGGAGGCCCTAGGGGATATTGGAACTACCAGACTGGACAGATCCTAGATTCCTGAATCACCAGGTACAAGAAAGCCACCTTTATGTAAAAAACACCCACACTGGACTCCTAAGAGAATGAGAAATACTTCTGATTGTGTTAAGCCCTTGATAGTCTGGAGTTGATTTCTGACTATAGCTAGGATACTGCAGTGAATACAGGGCTCACGGGATCTTTCTTTCTTCCCTTTAAAGATGAATACCATTATCTCAAATCATACCAAGTCACAGGCCCAAAGACTGTTAGAAAAAGACCATTATGAGCAAAGAACCAATTTTATCCCCATTTTGTAGATGGTAGATGGTGAAACTGAGATTCCCCTATACATATGTTACGTAATTTGAAATCACAAATACAGAGAGAGAGAAATATAAGAGAGAGAAATATTTTTCTCTCTCTTCTTCTTCCACCCTAAATCACCCTAAACAAGTAGGGTTCATTTTGTAACTGTAGACTCTAATACCCCCAATACATCAGTGCATGTAGTTTAACTAACTTCTCTGACTGAATTTATACCAAGCATTCTCTAATATAAGTAAGGATCAGCTGAGTTCACTTAAATGTTACACTTTTCTTGAAAAATTCTGTTGTATTCCTATGTCTGTAGGAAGTGTCCCTGCTACTAAGTAATTCAAGTCAGTGACAGAGAACTATGATCTTAAATGCCAGCTCTCATCCTCTGTAGTGGATAACAATAGTATTAGCATAAAATGCAGTTGTGAGGGTTGACAATAATATATAAACTAGATGCAGTACGAGGCCTGGCACCTGGTTGATAATCATAATATCTGGTTACCCTCACTCTCCTCTTCTCAGAGAGCCAGTATTTGAGTCCAGAGTGCATGAGAGCCCCCTCTTATTGTTGTCTAACCTCATTTAATACCAAATATAATTTGCTAATAAAAAGTTTTCTTTGCCCTCTATCATAGGATTTTCTGGACAGAGTGTGTCTAATTTAAAGATTAAGGCAAGAGGGACCCCTGAGCACTACCTTATTCTCTGTGATTCCTGAGTAGGGGTTTTCTTTCCTAGTGTTCTGGCAATGAGAATGTCTTCCCCTGAGGACCTTATTTTTTTTTCTCCACCGCTGTCTTCCCTTTTGTCTATTTTTTAATTTTTTTGTTAGTCCCTTGCTGTTTCCCTTCTCTAATTTTTGGTGTCTTTGGGATTTTGTCTTGATAGATTGTTTTTATTGTAATAAAGTATACATCACACAAATGACCATTTTAATCATTTTTAAGTGTACAACTTGGTGGCAGGAACTACATTCACACTGTTGTGTGACCACCACTACTATCCATCTTGGGAATGTTTTTCGTTTTTTCAAACAGAAAATCTGTACATATTAAACAATAAATCTCTGTTCCCCAGCCTTTACTCCTGCCTCTGTTAACCACCATTCAACTTTTCATATGGCTCCTTTTAAAAATAATATATCACCTTTTATTCCAGAATGGTTTTAGGTTTATAGGAGAGTTGTATAGAGATTTTCCTTGTATGTCACACACAATTCTCCCTATAGTTAACATCTTATATTAGTATGATACTTTTCAATAATTAATAAACAACATTGACACTTTAACATTAACTAAAGTCTTTATTCATTTTTTCTTAGTGTTGGCCAATGGTCCTCTTCTTTTTGTACCAGCATCTGACCCAAGACACCCAATGCATTTAGTCAGTCTTCAGGTCTTTTGAAGGCCTCTGTTCTGTGACTATCTCTTAGGTTTTTCTTCGTTTTGATGACTTTGACAGTTTTGAGGAGTATTGGTCAGATAGTTTGCAGAATAGCCCTCCAAATGGGTAGATGATGTTTTTCTCATGATTAGAGTGAGGTCATGGGCTTGAGGAGGAGGATTTCAAAGACAAAGAAGGGATGAATTGGTAGGGATGAGGTTTCAACGTCGTCATGTTGCTGCCCTGTAGAGTTACCCTTTATCCCCCCTTTCTAGATTGTGCTTTTTGGGTGGAAGTTGCTATGTGAATAACCTAGAAGAGGCAGCTAGTTATGCTTCACCTCCCTGAGGAGGCATCACCCTCATAAATTACATGGGATTCTTCTATATGAGAGAATCATCACCCTCATAAATTACGTGGGATTCTTCTATATGAGAGAATCATCTATTCCTCCCAATTGTTGATCTATTCAATCACTATTTATAACAGTACAGCCTCTTGGATATTTATTTTATACTTTGGGTTATGATAAAATATTATTTATTTTGTTGCTTACGCTGTTCCAGCCGTGACCATGGAGGGTTGTTTTGGGTGGTTCTCTATATTCCTTTGATATAACTTCCTTGTGTTCTTTGAGCCTTTCCTTAGCTCCTGAAAGTATTAGATGCTTCAGGCTCATCTTTTAAATTCCCTACCCCAGCTCTAGAATCAAGCATTACACTGAGGATCCTTGTTTCCTTTTATGGAACAATGGTGTTAGAAGCCAAGGTTGGGGCTGGTTATGTGCAGTAAGACTGGAGTATCCTGTTTCTAGGTCCTCTCACTGAACTCAGATTGGAAATATAGGAAATACAAACCCATATACATACCACATATGTATCTATATCTGTTCCTATAGATACCCATCTGTATATATATTAAGCCAAACCTGAGTTCACCCTGATGTCTTTAATGCTGGTCCATGATCACATGGACCATTCTAGCCCCCATCCTCTCTCTGTAACCACCTACTCCAACAGTGAGCAATCTTGCTTCTACCATCTGCCATCCGACTAATTACTCAATTCCGGTATATATGTATAATGGTCTTCGAATTGTTAACCTACACCCCCACAGGAAACAATTTTATCAACTGGAGCATAATAATGTTTATGCACAGTTCTTGTTGATTTTAGTTTCACAGATTCCATTCAGTTCCAAAATTTGCTGAAGTCATCAACTTTACCCCCACCAAACTCAGTAAAGTTGCTTTACACATTTGTAACACGGTTGGAGTCTTCTGTCACCACCTGTATTTCATCCTGGCATGAACTTGACATCCTAAATAATTTTTCAACATTTAAATAAACTAAGGTTCATTCTTGGTGCTGCAAAGTTCTACCAATTTTTATAACTGCACAGTGCATGTAGCTACTATTACACTATCCCACAGAAAAGTTTCACCATCCTAAAAAAAAATACACTGTTGTTCACCTTCTCAATCCCCTCTACAATCCCTGGCAATCTCTGACCTATTAATCATCTCTCTGGCTTTGCCTTTTTCAAATGTTATATAAATGGAACCATAAAAGATGTAGCCTTGTCAGACTGACATTTCACTTAGCAATAAATAGGTACTTAAGGTTATCCATGATTTTGCAAGGTTTGATAGCTAGTTCATTTTTATCACTCAATAATATTCCATTGTATATATATATGTGTGTGTGTGTTATTTATCTCATCACTTGTATCTATCCATTCACCTACTGAATGGAAATAAATAAATGCCAATATTTTTAATTACACTGTTTGTTTTCTTATTTCTCTGTTGCTTCCAGTTTGGGTTTATTGTGAATAAAGCTTCTGTAAACAATCTCATGCAGTTTTTTGTGAGGACATGAATTTTCAGATGAGTTGGGTAAATACCTAGGAGCACAATTGCTACATCATGTGGTAAGAACATGTTTAGTTTTGTAGAAAACTCCCAAACTGTCTCCCAAAATGACTCTGCCATTTTGCATCCCCACTAGCAATCCTGTTTTCCTGTGTGTCTATGCTAAAACGTGCTACTGTAGATTTTTTTATTGCAGCCGTTTTGATAATGTATAGTGGTACTTCATCGAGATGTTAATTTGCATTTCCCTTATGACCAATGACATTGAGCATCTTTTCATGTGGGTATTTTCTGTCTGTGTATTTTCTTTGGTGAGATGTTTATTTATAATGTTTTGCCAAATTTTTAACTACAATGTTTGTTTTCTTATTACTAGGTTTTAAGGATTCTTTGTATATTCTGAATAGAATTCTCTTATCAAAATAGTGATTTTCAAATATTTTGGGACGTCTTTGTTTTTTCCTTTCATTGTCTTCATAATGTCTCTTTTTCATAGCAGTAGCTTTTAAGGGAAATCTAGTTTATCAGGTTTTTCTTTTATGGGTTATGCTATGGATATTTATCGAAAAAATAGTTCACAAATCTAAGATCACATATTTCTCCTATTTTTCATTAGAGGCTTTACTGGATTGCACTTTACATTTAGAGTTTATTTACATTTTGAGTTAATTTTCATGTATGCTACGAGGTCTGTGTACATATAGAACCTCATGCTTTTGCATATGGCTACCCAATTGTTCCAACACTATTTGTTGAAAAGACTATCCCTTACCCATTAAATTATTCTTGGGGCAGTGCCTATGGCTCAGTGAGAGGGGCGCCAGTCCCATATACGGAGGGTAGTGGGTTCAACCCAGCCCCGGCCAAACAGCAACAACAACAACAAAAATAGCTGGGCGTTGTGGCGGGTGTCGGTAGTCCCAGCTATTCGGGAGGCTGAGGCAAGAGAATTACCTAAGCCCAGGAGTTGGAGGTTGCTGTGAGTACCTTTACCGAGGGTGACAAAGTGAGACTCTGTCTCTAAAAAAAAAAAAAAACCTCTAAAAAAAAATTATTATTGCACTGTTGTAAAATACTACTTTACTATACTTATTTGAGCCCTTACTTTAGGGCTCTATTATGTTCCATTGGCCTCTGCGTCTATTCTTTATCAACAGCGTGCTGTTGTAATTCCTATATAGCTTTATAATAAGTCTTAAAATCAGAATATGTGAGTTCTCTAACTCTTCTCCTATTGGATATTCTCAGTTATTGTCATTACCTGTAAATTTTAAAACAAGCATGTTCAGGGCAGCACCTGTAGCTCAGAGGAGTAGAGCACTGGCCCCATATACTGGAGGTGGTGGGTTCAAACCCAGCCCTGGCCATAAACTACAAAAAACAAAAAACAGAAAACAAACAAACAAAAAAAGCATGTTAAATCTAAAACAAAGTTGGCTTGGACTTTGATTGCAATTGAATCTTGTTGAATTTGGAAGAAATGACATCTTCATAATATTAAATCTTTCCATCTATGGACTTGAAATATCTCCCAAGTCTCTTTGGGAAGACTTTCCTTATCAGAATTTTTCAAAATTCCACACACAGATCCTTGACATACGGTGTTACATTGGTGCCTCAGTATTTCATTTTTGGGTACTGTTTTAATTAGTGTTTTTTAAAATTTCAAGTTCTAATTGTTCATTTCTGAAATGCAGGAAAAAGCGACTTTTCTAACTTGCTCTTGCATCCTGCTATCTTGCTGTACTCATTTATCCTGGATGGTTTTTTTCCCAAAGACTCTGAGTTTTTCTACATAGGAAATCATAGCATCTGCAAATAAAGGTAGTTTCTTTCTTCATTTGATTTGGATCTTTTTCGGGCACCACTTCTCTTCCTCCTCAATGGGACCATGTCCAGCATTCTTGCAACAGTCCATTCTGACCCCCCGGGTAGCTCCTTTTCAGAGAATTGATTTTCCACCCAGACCTATAAAACCTGCGTGGGCACCATCTTACTTAGCCCCTCTTGAACAACTACCGTTCTTGCTCTTCCCTTGTAAGTGTCCTAATTTTCCAGACCCTACTAGCAACACTGCCAGCGGATAACCAAAGCGTTCTGCTCTGCTTCGAGTCTCTCCAGACACCATCACAATATGCAATTCCTCACTCAGCTTTTCTGACCACAGAAGTGTGAGTTGAAGCCAGACAGTAAGGATGCTCCACTGAAAAAAATCCAGGCATTAATGACACAGTTTTCCTGAAAATGCCAACAGTGCAACTGTGGGGCCCACCATTGTAATGTACGTGTTCCATGAACACCCATTGGGAGAAATTAACACTGGCAAATGATCCTTTAGCCAGACTTTTGACTGCGAACGTGTCATATTAAGATAACAACCTAAAAGTCTTTCATTTTCTTGACAATAGATTCACTGAATCCCATTTCCCCTTCTTGCCACCTGGCTAATCTTCACAACCTGGTTCTCTGTTTCCTCTGAGCTCCTGAGGATTGTATTTTCTGGGCTAATCTTTTGTTCCCTGCACCACTATTGAATTGAACTATAACACAACAGAGTGTTTTATATCACTTTGTGTGTACGGAAGACTATGTATAGATATGTATACGAACTTATATGTCTGTATGTGCATATATATATATATATGCACATACAGATATTATATATAAAGTACTCTTCTTAAATGCTTTTGTTTCTTCACTTTGAAGAAAGCTGCTTCTGAGCCAAAATTCCAATTCACACATCTTTGCAATGCATACAAAATCAATTATATTGGATTGATTGTTGTTTCTAAGCAAAGATAGTGCCTCGGTCTTAGCATGAACTGGGGAAAAAAGGAACTTCAAAATACGATTTAAGTATCTTTTAATTCTATTTATAATGATAGTTAATGTGTATGAGTTCAGTTCAGCTGTGAGTAAAAGAAAGGCCAAAATAACAGCAGCAAAATCAAGACATTATTTCCCTTTCATATGAGAAAGAACCTGAAGTAGGAGCCCAGGCCTGATGGGGCTCCATCAGCTTTTTCTGTCTCCAAGTGTCTCAATCCCCAGCATGTAGCGGCTACCTAAGAGTGGAGATGGCTACTCAAACACAATTCATACTGGTGACATTTCAGCCTGCCGCAAGGAGAGAAGGATGAAAACAGACACGTCTCTCCCTGTATGAGAAGGTCCCCAGGTTATCATTGGCTTCTGTTTACACTTCTTGGCCAGAATTTAGTTGCACGTCTAGCTGCAAGGAACACTGGGAAATACAGGGAATGATAGATACCAGGTCACTACGGCTTCCTCTAGCAAGAAGTACATTTCTTCCCGCATCTGTTTGTATCAGCACAACTTGCATGTCCTAAAGTAATGCCATAAGCATTCGCCCAGGGACAATGGAGCCATGGATTAATTCTCCCTCTCTTTGAGATTGCTTTATGACCTCCATTCTAGATTTTCCTGCTCCAGAGTACCATCTTTCAGTAATGACTAGAAATATCTCTTCCCCAGCAGAAACCTGACAAGCCTTTCCAATCCAAATACTTGCCCCCAAATACTCCCCTGTGAAATGATTGCCTTCTAATCATTTGAAACTAAAGCAACCTTAAGATGTCATAGATATTTCTTCATAGAATTAAGTTGAAATTTCACATAGAAAATACATCCTGCTTATGTTTCATCTCACCTGTAAGCCCAAATCCACCCACTTTAATAGTAACATTGTAAGTAGCTTTGAAGGAAACAGGGGGTATAGCAATATTTTGATGGGCAACCCTATTCACATTTTTGGTGATTCCAGTTTCCCTCAGTATAGTTACATTCTCAACTGACCAGCAAATAAACCAAATATCTCTATCTATTACTTAACTAATGGAAATTTTAAATCCAACTGATCCAAGGAAATATAAAAGACACACATGACGTTTATTGTAGACACATCACGTAGCTCCAATTAGATTCTTCTTTCTTTCCCTCTTCTGCCTTCTGGTTGGTTCAAATCTGTTCATCACAGTTCATGTCTGTGGCTCTTCACTAGATAATAGCTGCCATTATCAGAATAAGGAATCTGCCTTTTAAAGATTCCTTGCAATAACTTGTGAAATAGAAATATTCTACGAACTCCAGACGTTTAATCATGCAACGTGCTTGTTCTGACATTCTTGTCTCTTTTTTTTTCATAAATAGCAAAACTCAGAGGTAATTCCTGAGGTGAAACAAGTTTGTTTCTCTTAATCAGCATATTCTTAATCCTTTCCTGTTTATGGCTTTACACAGGAACCCTTTGGAGCTGCTTTGCTGCTTAACATCAAAGCCAAGGCTAGGCTGGGAGCATGGGCTATTTATTTCCACAGTTTCTATTTTTAGCACCTGGCTTTGTTTACAGTCATTTCTCTTCCACTCCCCCAATGCTTTAAAATTCCCATTTACTTCTGAAAGTCTATAACCTCCTCCTATCTGTCTAGCTTTCCACAGAGCTCTATGCATTTACTTCTTGAGCTCTCTTTCAGATGAGTCCTGTCTTTCCTCTTTGATTTCCCTCAGGAGAGGAAAGAAATTGCCTTTTGGAACTAAAGGAGCCTTCCAGAGACACAGCTCCCACTGTCGCTGCTCTGTTTGGGATTCCAAAGGCAACTGCTGAATGCAATTTGAACTCTTCTTACAGGGAAAGGCTTTTCGCCCAAACTTCAATGGATTTATTTAATGGTGTACTGAAACAGTGAACATGACTTTTGTTTTAAAGCAGGTTAAGGGACCTGAGACCGAACTTTGCTTGCCATTGCCTTGATTAACGGGACAGCCAAGGACAAGATTAAGGCAATGTGGGTTTAATAGTTTAAATGATAACTGATTATATGATTACTTTGCGGAAAAGGTACAATGTGGGCTGTAGAAATTAAAAAGAAGAGAATGTTAGGAAACAGTATAAATTAAACCTTTATGAAGCCAAGGCCCTTGCTCTGGTGCCCATCACTTATTTTTTAATTCTCCTAAGAATGATTGAGAACAAGGTCAGTATAACATCCTTAAAATGTCAAAATCAGAGTTATTAATTACTCAAGCCTTGAAAATCAGATTTGCTTAATTATCTTTATCATGTGCAGGCCTTCCGTCAAGGATAAATACAAAGTATTGAGTTGCACAGGCAGGAAAAATCTCATGGAGGGTGAACACACAAGGGTAAAATCTATTAGCAAGAAAAGGTTGAAATTAGTTTATTTAGGCCTGTGGTTTGGGGGGGGTGACGTTCTGAATAATTTCACTACCTCCATCATTATAATGTCAGGCAGTTTTATTCAAGAAGTTATTTTCTTTTAAAAGAATATAATAGGGTAGCGCCTGTGGCTCAAGAAGTAGGGTGCCGCCCCTATATACTGGAGGTGGCAGGTTCAAACCCGGGCCCGGCCAAAAAAACTGCAAAAAAATTAAAAAAAAAAAAAAGACTATAATAGAAAAAAAAAGTCTGGGACAGTATGAAAACTCTTTCATAATTTTGTATCTTGCCACAATCTAACTTCAACTGAGACTATCTTTGACCTCCCTATTTTATGCCAGGATTAAGCCCAACCTCATGGAACCCCTCAAAGCATCAACCATGATATCTTTTCTTTCCTGTCAGTTAGATGCTTGAGGAAGGGGGTCATTTTAAAACTGGAAGACAGAATATAGTGAGATCATAAAAAGTATAGTCTTCATTTGGCAAAGTAGCTCTACTTGCCTTCCAGCTCGGATAAGTTCAGGGAAAGACTTTTGCCTAGAACACGTTCAGGCTCCCTACAGACCAGTGGACCCACTAGTGGGCAGTTTCACTGCCCATTTCCTCCCCATCTCTTCTGCCCCCAGTCCCAGGCATTTGGCAAATTCTGGTTTTCACTCTGGTGGGGTGACATCTAGTGGCACCTGCTGCTGGCATCTAGCAGATGACGGGCAGGGGTGTTGCTGGACATCCTCCTCTTCCAGGAGGTACTTCTCACAGCTGTAGGACGGTGTCTGCCCCAGAAAGGGGGTTGGCCTGGCAATTGTATACATCATTTGCTACTCAAGGCTTCCAATTCCACAGACCTGATGAGTGAGGCGGTGGCTCAATAGCATGGACATAATTACAAATAAACTGTTTTTAAATATCAGTTATGATGAATTTTTGGCTCATTTTTAGGATTGGGGCTATTTAGTAGTGTTTTTGTTTTTTTCTTAATTTCTTTTGAGGGTCTCACTCTGTCACCCTGGTAGAGTGCTGTGCGATCATCATAGCTCACAGCAACCTTGAATTTGGGGGCTTGAGCAGTCCTTTTGCCTCAGCCTCCGGAGTAGCTGGGATGACAAGCCTATTTTTAGTAGAAACTGGATCTCGCTCTTGCTCAGGCTGGTTTTGAGCTCATTCACTCAAACAATCCTCCTGCCTCCCAGAGAGCTAGGATTACAGGCATGAACCACCACTCCTGGACCATTCAGGAGTGTTGACTGAGAATATCAAGGTCTAAACCTGTGGTTTGTCCTCTGACAGGAACAGTGTCGGTCAAGAATACCAACAGACAAAAACACAAAAGGAAAGAAAGAGAAAAAAGAACCCAAATTCCAAATGCAATCCATTCCAAATCCTTTGAATGCACCTGTGTCAGCACATTGAAAACCCCAGAGCAAACAGCCCAGCTCTCTCCTTTTCTTTTTTTCTTATGAACACATCGTGAAGAGCAAAAGAAGAGCCAACTTTGACCGTTATGAAGCTTCTTTACTTTTTGGAAATTCTAAAAATATGAAAAGTTAGTATATATGGTGTACCAAGTATACTAAAAACTAATTGCCAGTTTGATTAGAGAAGTGTTCTGCTTTTAATTGCCTTAGGTCATACTTGCAAGAAGAAAGCAGAGATCATTAAGGGGCGAAAATTCCTTTGAGCTTGCCAAATCCACATCAACTGTGTTTGGCTTTACAACCCTTATATCCTTTTTTTCCCCTGACTATCCTGAATGTTCAAACATTTGCCTGCAGCAAACGCGTCCCCTCTCTCTCACACACACATTCCTAGGAAAACCAGACAGAAGGCAAGCTGACACATCAGACCATCTGATTTTCACTGGGCTTAACAAGACATAGTTTAAGATTTGGGTAGGCCTGGCTGTGTGGGCTTAACCCATTTGGAATGGGCACTGGGACAGGATGCATAGCACAGGGATGGCTTCTTTGGCAGATGGCTGGAGTAGATGTGCTACAGTCCTGGGAAGACTGAAGCCCCAGAGGGCTCAAATGCCAGCGAAAGCCTGAAAGAGTTTGGGCAGGGGATGCAAAAAATAAA
The DNA here is from genome assembly GCA_963574575.1 of Galagoides demidoff. Lineage (NCBI taxonomy): Eukaryota > Metazoa > Chordata > Mammalia > Primates > Galagidae > Galagoides > Galagoides demidoff. The sequence continues at coordinate 1,418 of CAUYQV010149906.1, read as the reverse complement.
GGTCGTGGATGTACACAGCTAAAACCAGAGCATCAAACAATAGAGTAATCAAATTTTAGCTCAGACCCCATAAATAAAATGATCGTTCCCACCCAAAGGAGCAGAATAAAATGTTCCCTTTTGTACTTGCCTGCAATGAAGAAGGTGGACTAAGGACATGATGCCCAGTTGGCACAAACCGCGAGACCAAACAAACCCCCAATACCAACTCTGGGGTTGGCTGGTAACACTGGGAGCTGGCATCGGGCAGCGCATTCTGGAAGCCAGTCAAGCCCCTTTATGGACTGCACTTGGAGTATTTACAGCTTCAAAGAAAAAGAATTAGGACCAAGATCCCCACAACAAAACAAACATCAGCAGCAACAAATAGCCCTTCCATCTAGCAGCCGGAAAAGGAAATGGTGTGGGGTCTCTCTGAAGAGAGAGAAAATAGGGCAGGGCCATGTGAAGGTCAGGTCTGAGCAGAACGGAGCAGCTTCTCTGGCTTGACGCTGGCCCATTTCTTAAGATATTGGACATGAGGCTGCCAGTGGAATCCTGATATCAACCAGCAAGTCAGCCAAGCCTGTTGTCCTATAAAGCATGATGGCTTTGCAGTTAGTATTATGTTTTAGTTATAGATTACTAAACAGTTTATAGGTGTCATTCTATAGTGTATGCTTATCCATTTTCAACAAATGCTTTTGTATTCTACACACATCCCTGAACTAGAGAATCAATAAATCACTAACACAGGTATGTGAACAGGGTGGGCTGTATCTCATAGCTTCTATTAAGATAACCAAAAAGTCAGGCCCCTGAAAATCCTGGCTTAGGAATGTTTATTTTCGTGTGTTGCCACCTGCCAAAGAGCCTGGATGAGTATGAAATGATCCACTGAGGATCATCAGCTATTTTATAAACAAGCTGAGAAGTACATGAAATCACTGTTTTGAGAACTTTAAAGGATAATTCTGTCTACAGGGAAATAATGATCTAGAGGTGGCAGAAAAGTCAGAGGCTGCTACCGTGATCTAGAACGGAGCTTATCAAAGTGTAGGTCCCAGACCAGCAGCAGCAACATCATCTGGGAACTTGTTAGAAAAGCAGATTCCTGGGCCTCCTCTGAGACTCACTGAACCTGAATCTCTTCCCCTGGGGCCTAAGAAATCCATTTTAGCTTGTCTGCCCTCAGGTGATTCTGGTGCGTGATCTGGGACCAGGCATCAGCATCCCTGGGAGCTGGTCAGAAATGCAGCATCCCAGGTCCGTCCCCACACCTGCCGAGTCAGGATCTCTGTGTTAGCCCAAGCCCCAGAGACTCAGTAGGTGCATTAAGTTTGAGAAGCTGACTACAAAATAAATAAGATCCCAAAAGAGAGAACAGCTGTGGGGATGAGAGGCAGGTGCAAACCGCAGGAACACGTTTTAGTAATTAC
>CAUYQV010149904.1:0-19794 GCA_963574575.1 Galagoides demidoff | reverse complement strand
TAGAGTGCCATGGCATCACAGCTCATAGCAACCTCCAACTCCTGGGCTCAAGCGAGTCTCCTGCCTCCGCCTCCCACATAGTTGGGACTACAGGTGCCCGCCACAACGCCTGGCCATTTTTTTGGTTGCAGCCATCATTGTTGTTTGGCGGGCCCGGGCTGGGGATTCGAACCCACCACCTTAGGTGTATGTGGCTGGTGCCTTAGCCGATTGAGCCACAGGCGCCGAGCCCCAAACTGTGTACTTAAAATGGTAATTCTTATATATAACATTAACATCTCCATAATGAAAATGTAAATATTTTTATACCTTAGGGTTTTTCATCTTGACATTGACATTTTGGGCTGGATAATATTTTGTTATAGGTGCTCATGTTAAGCCTGGGTTTTTCAGAGAAACAGAACGCGGAGTGTGTGTGTGAGAGAGAGAGAGAGAGAGAGTGTGTGTGTGTGTGTGTGTGTGTATTTATTGTTGAGATTTATTAAAAGGAATTGGTTCACATGGTTATGGAGCTTGAGAAGTTCCAAGATAATGTAGTCAGTAACCTGGAGACTCAGGAGTACCATGGTAGTTTCCTAGTCTAAGTCGGAAGGCCTGAGACCCACTAGGAGAACGTAAGTTTTATTTCAAGTCTGAAGCTCTGAGATCCAAGAGAGTCAATGGTGTAAGTTCCAGTGTAATTATGAATCAGGACAAGATCAATGTCTCAGCTGGAAGACAGGCAGAGAGTATATTCTCCCTTTGTTTTATTCTGGCCTTCAGTGGATTGCATGAAGCCACCCATATCGAGTGCATCCTGCTTTAGGCAGGGTACAGATTGAAATCCTAATCTCATCCAGAAACACCCTTACATATATACCGAAAATAATGTTTCACCAAATATCTGGGTACCTCATGGCCCAATCAAGTTGACACATAAGATCAATCATCATATCCCTGACCTCTACTCACTAGATACCAGTAACCTTGAACCCTCTGCCCACCAAGTTGTGGCAACCAAAAATATATCCAGAGATTGCCAAATGTCTCCAGTGCCACATCACCCCAATTTGGTGTATTGCTGGTCATTCGTTAGAAGACTACAAATGGCTTCGGTAAGGAAAATAGATACTCTTTGCAAATTTCCATTTGTTTTGTTGTCCGCTTGTATTTTTTAAGATTTTGATATTTTTATATACTACTTATTTATTATTTTGTATGGGGAAAAGATGAATAGATTTTTGGGTTTGATTCTGGTTGTATGGCTTTGAATAAAGAAATTGTCTTATTCTGGGTCTTCAATTTACTCATCAGTACATGTTTCAAGATAATCTGAACGAGATCCTCTCTGTTTTATTTTTATTTTTTAGCATGCACGCACACACCTTCTAGTCCTTTAGAAAAAAATTCAGGTGAAAATCCATAAAAACTTTAGAAGTAGGACCACTTTTCTATGCCTAGCAGGACAATGAAGGATTGGAAGAGCAGATAGTCCCTGTTCTTGCAGAAAATACCTGACCACATGGCAGTCACGATAGTCACTCCCTTTCAACTATTTACTTATAAAGCACGTTGTAAAAAAATGCATTTTATGGAGAAACATTGGTTTTAATTATTGCATCCATGTAGCATGTTGAAACTTTTTGCAACACTAGAAAATAGCAAAAGTTATTGTTACATGGGTTCATCTACTGCATATGCATAATTATGATTTCTTTTCAAAATAGCAATTTATAAAAAAAAAATTGGCCCAACACAGCAGAGTTCTTGGCTATTTTTAAGGAAGAAATTACTAAGATGCAAAATAAGTTTTAAAATAAAAATGAGTGTGTGTATATCTGGACTAACTTACATGTTTATGTTGGTTGTTTCAGCTCGGCCACATAAGTGGCAGTTTTCACTCTAGGCCAAGCTTCTTAACTTACCCTCCCCCCAGTTTAACCCATCCCAACTTATATGGCTCATGTTGCTGTCTAAATATTGGGTGGAGACAACAGAAGAACCAAAATAAAATGGCTGAGGAGATTCCTTGAAATGAAAAGTAGTTAGTAACCAAGTAGGCAGATATGTGTCGGGTGCTATCTTCATGTCTCCCCCACCTCTGCAATCCCTCACCTTCCCGTTAGTACTTCCCCAAATGCAGTGCACAGACCAGTACAGCCAAGTATGATATGAGAGGCCTGGCTATCATATCAATTCAGGAGCTGCAAACATATTTAGGGCTAGAGTTTCTTGCAGATGTGTGAGAGAGACATGATAACGTTATCAACAAGCAATATTAACACCTGTGACAAAAGCAAGCCATTCAGTAGCTATTTTCACTACCATGTTGTAAACTATAATTACATAAATTGCAGGCCCACAAGAAAACATCTTTTTTTTTCTTTTCAGACAGAGCCTCAAGCTGAGGCCCTGGGTAGAGTGCCCTGGCATCACAGCTCATAGCAACCTCCCAACTCCTAGGCTCAAGTGAGTTTCCTGCCTCCACCTCCCAAGTAGCTGGGACTACAGGCGCCCACCACAATACCTGGCCATTTTTTGGTTGCATCTATTATTGTTGTTTGGTGGGCCCGGGCTGGATTTGAACCCAACAGCTCAGGTGTACGTGGCTGGTTCCTTAGCCATTTGAGCCACAGGCACCGAGCCTAGAAAACATCTTAATTGCTATCATGATTTATTTTCCTGAGATCATCTTCCTTCCCCCCTACCCCCCACGTAATGATGACAAACTGGTGGGTAAACTATGGAATGTGTATTTTAGTTTTATAAGTGGCTTCACTTTCTATCACGCCCAATGAAACATTCATTCTTATCGGACAAATTTCCTACATAAATTAATAGTTTTAGAACCTTTCTTAAAATCATTTGGTAGTACCTGACAGGTTTTTTTAAAAGTAGTAAATTAGGGAGGTAGGATTGAAGACTGCCTGAGTATTCCAATTCTGGCTTGACATCTCTGCTAGGTGACTTTGGGCTGTTCTGTTTTCAGTTCTGTTAAATGAGGAGGACAGTGGCCCTACCTGTTATGACTGTTGTGAGGGTAAAGTATGTGAATCATTTGCCACGTGCCTGGCTCTATGAGCTGGTTCTTTCTATTATTGAAAGTTGTGTTGATTAGTGGAAGTGGCACTCACTCAAATAAATGTTATCTAGAAAGGGTCATGCCGTTATTAGAATTTGATCCTTTAACAGAAACTAAAAGAGAAGCTATGCCCAGTTGTAGCTACATAATCTCTGAGTTTTAAAAGTTGTATTCAGAAAGGTATTCTGTTGTGATGGTTTGAGCTTCCAGCTGCTCGTTTGACAAATTGCACGGTTAAAGATGAAAACTAGGGATAATGTAATGATTTTTAAATGAATCTACTTTTATTCATCTTAAAGCCATCTTATAGCCATCCTTTATTCTAAGATCATACTTTTTGTGTCCTCCTACCCCTTTGGGATTAAATGTCCTCTTCCCTTCCCTTTCTTAAAATAGATGGATATAGCTGTTTTATAAATGTCAGAATAAATGTTGACCACCCTGCGTTGGCCTTCTGAGTTGTGTGGGATTTTGGTGGTGGGAGTGGGCATTGTATAGATTTAAGGTACCAGAATTCTGGGGTCATATCTGTGACAGGAAGCGTCTGTCTAGTGTTTTTGACAAATGGGCTTCCTATGTTTATCTGGTGAGAAGGCAGCAGCTTCTGTTACTGAACACTCAAAGGCATCACTGGTGTATGTTTCTGTTAGATTTTGTGATAGCGTCTGCCTCCAGTACAGTACAGTGGAGAAGACCGTAGGCTTCTCTACGCCACCCAATGTTATTTTACTTTAGGTACCTGAGGCCAGAATTAGGAATATTAAAAGCAGATGCAGATCCAAAGATTAAGTTTTAGTAGGCATTTAGGAATAATTAGTGCCTGCCTTCTTTCTTTCCCATTTGTAAGCCTCTGTTCATTGTACCTGATTGATTCTATAGCAAGGGAAATGATTTTTTTTTTTTTTTTTTTGAGACAGAGCCTCAAGCTGTTGCCCTTGGTAGAGTGCTATGGCATCACAGCTCACAGCAACCTCTAACTCCTGGGCTTAAGCGATTCTCTTGCCTCGGCCTCCCAAGTAGCTGGGACCACAGGCGCCCGCCACAGTGCCTGGCTATTTTTTAGTTGTAGTTGTCATTGTTTGGCAGGCCCAGGCTGGATTCGAACCCGCCAGCTCAGGTGTATGTGGCTGGCGTCTTAGCTGCTTGAGCTACAGGTGCCGAGCCAGAGATGATATTTTTATGTCCGTGAGCGCTCTTTCCTTTTCTTCCTCAAGCTCCTCTTCTATACACCAGATAGCCTCTATTTTCAGTGGCTTCCTGACTCAAGAGTTTTCCAGTCCCTCACTGTCCCATCTTTCAGATTCAAAGGCAGAGTACATGAAGTTTCTATGGTTTATGCATTTTGCATGGGCACCAGTATATGCAGAACCATAAAATGGTGCCTTAAATTCCCAGAGTTCTCTACAGTTATAAAAGGGCTTTCCGATCTTCCCAGCTCTGTGGTAGGGCAGATGTTTTCCCATTTGCCCATGAGGAACCTGAGAGCCTTTCTAAGAACAGACAGACATCATTTAATTTTAGAGTTGGGAAGGCTTTGCATACCATGCTGACCTCACATCCCAGAGGAGAAACTAGAAGCTCACAAGAGTTAAGGGACTTGCCTCAGGCCACATGGCCAGAGTTTGGCTGGGGCCCTTGGGAATTGGACTCCATTTTTATGTCCCGTTTTAACCCAGAAGTTGGACTACTGCACTGTGCTGTCTCTGTGTTGTACAGAGAAGAAAGAGCAGCATAAAGCAAATAAAACAGGGCTCTTGAGTGCAAGGAATTTGCACAGGAATAGAGCGAAGACTTTATTTTGCTTTTCTGTTTGAGTCATTAAAATAGTTTTAATAGCTGAAATAGTGATGGGGTGCAGACTTTGGGGAAAAGGTTCACGTTGCACGAGATGGTTCAGAGAGGATATTTTAGAGAAGGCTGGAAGGACATTAGACTAGGTTAGGTTATGGGAGAAAGAAATAGAGGGTGGCCTTCCGTGTGAGCAGTCTGGGGTAGGGCTCCTCAGAATAGCTGTAGTAACAAGTTACTTCTTTTTTTTTAACCTTCCATCCAGTGTGGTTCAATATTCTTGTAAAATACAATAAAGACTAACTTCCAGAAAAATGAAATGAAACAAAGAAAGCATACATACAGAAGGCAAGCCCAAAGTTTTTATTATTTAAGATGTAACATTACTGTGTCACATTGCCGTGATGTGAACTTCAAGTCGCTCTGCTTGTCTTATTGCGGAATGTTAACAGTTTACAAAAGTAGCCCCATCTGTTTTGTAAAGCACTGGTCTAGTGGGAACAGAAGTGGTAAGAAACCAGCTCTGGTGGTGGGAGGAGCTGGAGAAAAGGAGATTCAAGTGGGGAGCAGGAGGAGGACATAGCCTGAGCGAAGAGAGTAGGTGAAGCCAGGGAAGAAAAATAAAGTTAAGGCATGTTAACCAATGGAGAATGTGTCAACTTCTTCCTGGGGCTGGGGAGTAGTTTAAACTTGACCCCAGAAGCAGTGGGGTCAAGTTTAAACTTATGTAAGTTCCTAGGTTTGTCATGGCTCTGCTGTGTGTTGCTCTTGGGCATTCCTAGTGACTGTGTTACTTGCTGCTCAAACTCCTTTGTTGTATGTGATTTGTTCTTGATTTTTTTTTCTTCATTTTCCTCTGTTTATGTCATTCAAAGACTGGAAATAGGCTACTCTTGCAGTATGCTTCTCTTTGAATTTTTGCCATTGGATCTCCTATCCAGGATGGTTACTTTTTTTCATTTTGAGACAGTCTTACTCTGTTGCCTAAGGCTAGAATGCCACAGCATCACCCTGGCTTATAGCAACCTCAAACTCCTGGATTCAAGTGATCCTCCTGCCTCAGCCTCCCAAGTAGCTGGTACTATAAGCATGTGCCATAACGTCTAATTTTTCTGTTTTTAGTAGAGATGGGTCTGTCTCTTGCTCAGGCTGGTCTCAAACTCCTGAGCTCAAGTCCGGGATGAATACTTTGTTTAGAGCAGGTCACCAGTTCACTCCCCTCCTTCTCCTGTAGTGTTACCACCCCTGTATAATTGCATTCAACTGCAGACTTCTTCCAGAAAATGTCTGTCACACAAATACTTGTTTTGTTTCTGAGTGTTTTGAAAAGCAGATCAAAGTTGGTGGTTGAGGAGATAAGCTGTTACGTGGAAAAAGCTCTGAAAATATAATAGGAAACCATGGGGGGGGGGAGCAGTTAGGCAATTATGAAGACTCACCCATCTTAAGAGGTTCAAGTAGGGTTGGTGCTTCTGGTATGTGGATGCCTTTTTATTCCCTAGTTAGGAGTGACTGGCAGTGCCAGCATTTCAATCCTGAACCATGAGGGCCAGGAGTTTTCCAAAGACCTGGGAATAATAACCAGCAGAGCCTGATGTATAAAAGCCAATGTGTATGGAGTGCTTGCTCCTGACAGGAAGGATCCCAGTGCTTTATATGAATCACCTTATTTTAATTCTCCCACCATCTTTTGAGGTAGCTGCCATGACTCATTATTTTTAAATAGGGGAGCTAAAGCACAGAAGTTAACCAATTTGTTGATGATCACACAGCTGACAAGTAGTAAACTTTGGACTTGAATCCAGGTAGCCTTGCTGCAAAGCCAGTGCTTTTTACTCAATTATGTTCCACTGAGCGTAACCGAAATAATGTCACCATATGATACCGAGTGCTCTGAAGATTGGTCATCTTGCACGGGTCAGTTAGTTCTACAAATGGATAATCCTTTTATCCTGGGCACTGGGAAATAAGGAAGAGAAAAATAGTGACCCCTGAGGCACAGACAGAGAAGAAAAATGGGAAGAGAAGCAACCTGAGCTAGGCAGTGTCTCTCGGGGAGGGTGAATAACAGCAATCCGTGTGAGTGTCTGTGAAGCTTACCTAGCTCTGGTTCAGTAGCGTGAATGCTGGCCATAGAATGGGTTATCTCCTCCCCCAAATATTTATAATATGTTAGGCCCTGGGGCTAAGAGTCAGAAAATTGGTGGTGAACAAGATAGACTAGATCTTTTGTCTTCATAAATGTTATTTTCTAGTGGGGAAGACCATTTAGCACATAAGGAGGCAGCATAATTTACGGCTGCGGCCTCCCATGTGGCTGTGCATCAGACTCGCCTGGGGAGCTTAACAGTCTAGGAGGGTCTGATTAGGAAGTCTGGAGTAGAGGCTGAGACCATGCATTTCTGTCAAATTTCCAGGTGCCACTGGACCACTGTCTGGGAATTGCTGGTTGTTATGAGCAGTGTAAGAGCTGGCCTACCACAGTAAGGGCTATGTGAAAGTTGCTTTCCAATTAAGTACAAGGGAACAAATGATTCCAGAGGCAAGAGTTAAAAGGTGGATAAACTGGATGGGAAGAGGAAGTTGACTGGGAACCACTGTAAGGGGGCTCAGGAGAGACCATCTGAAGGGGCCGCATTGGAGATGGAGCCAGGAGGCAGGAGTGAGGCTGCTCTGGAAGGAGCTGGAGCAGAGCAGGCAGAGAAGCAGGCGGAGAACCAGTGCAGAGGCCGGAGGACAGAAAGTTCGAGTGCTTGTGGGATTTGGGGCCGTGGGGGATGATCTGAGATGAGATTGAGGAGGACATGGAAGCAGGTTCAGGTAGGGCCTTGACGTAGAGCAGATAGACCTGGAGGGACTGGGTTGGCATGAATTGTTTTCTTATTTTGAAAAGATTGCATTGGGTGCCAGGAGCAGGTTGAATTGGAGAGGGGCAAGTGTGGAAGGAGGGAGACCAGATGGGATGCTACAGCACTGATCCAGGGAGAGAGAGTGATGGTTTAAATATGGCTGGAGAAATGGGCTGGAGGGGGGCTGGAGGGATGCATGGCTTTTGTGCCTACTGGCTAGTCACAGTCTTGAATGCTGATAAAAAAGGCCCACAAGAAGGTTAAATCATCTTTCATAAGTGTCGTTTTATTTATTTATTTTTTTTTTGAGATAGAGCCTCAAGCTATCCCCCTGGGTAGAGTGCTGTGGCCTCACAGCTCACATCAACCTCCAACTCCTGGGCTCAAGCGTATCTCCTGCCTCAGACTCCCAAGTAGCTGGGACCACAGGCACCTGCCACAATGCCCAGCTATTTTTTTTGGTTGCAGCCATCATTGTTGTTTGGCGGGCCCAGGCTGGATTCGAACCCGCCACCTTAGGTGTATGTGGCTGGCACCTTAGCCACCTGAGCCACAGGCGCCGAGCCCATATGTGTCATTTTAGAAAGCAGAGAAATGTAAAGAACACTTTAGAAAAATAGTTAGTATCCAAAATTATTTAAGTGTCTGTGCCTCCCTCTCCTGATCCGCCCTGAGGGCAAACCCTCAGCTCTCTGGAAAGCTTAGCTGTCCAGGACAGCTTGTTTCCCGAGATCTCTGGTTTAGCTCTGTTAATGTGGATATGATCTGTGTGTGTGTCATTGCTTCATTGTTGACATGTGGTGACTCAACTGGTAACTTAAAAGACAGCGCGGATAAGCGTACTATTGTTCCTCTTGGATCTCAGTGGAGCTTTGATTGGCACTTACGTGATTGTGTCTTTGAGTTAATTACTGTAGCTGGGAAAAAGCTGGGAAAACACACTAGGAGAGAAATACGTAGTTGTGAGGTAGGAGTGAGAGGAAGGCGTGCGGTGTGAGAGTGAGCCTAGAATCCACGATTCTGGACGTAGAGAATGACGGAATGGGCGCCACACGCTCACAGATGCTGGGTCCCTTCGGAGGGGTGCCAGCTGAAACCCCACCTGCTCCCGGTGGGGGAACGTACCCCCCTGCCCTGCAGGGCTGCGCGAGGAACAGTCAGATGGAGGTCCCCCCACTTCCTGTCTCTGGAGATCCCAGCCCAGTCGGTTCCACCTCAGGCGCTCTCCACATGTTTACACACATCCTCTTCAAACTTTGTGTTTCTTTTCCTTTGCTCTTTTAAATCTTGTTCAGTCACCTCAGGAAATTCTCTCCTTTTCTTTGTTCCCTTCGGGAGCCAAATAAGGGGGAAACAATTTTACTCATGGTTAATATGCATGAGACTCATGCTGTGATAAACATATTGACAAATGATCTAATTATCAAATCCTGTGGTAACTGTGTTTATGAATTCCCTGGCTGCTGTTGACAGGCAGAGCACTTTCTCTCCTGGAAGCTTTTTTCCCCCCTTTTTTCTTTTTTTCTTTGAGATTCCTCCCTTTTTTCCTTGATCTTTCTTGCTTCCTACCCCCCCTTCTTGTTTCTGTTCCTCAAACTGAGTTATTTCTTTAAAAAAACCAAAGACAGTTTCTCAGCCATTTTCTATATTTTTTCCCAGTCCCTCTCCAGGTGATTCTGTCCTCCAGGGTCCGAGTCTGTCCCTTGGGATAAAGTATAGAGGCCTCATGATAGCTCACCACAGCCTTAAACTCCTGGGCTCATGGAATCCTCCCACCTCAGCCTCCTGAGTAGCTGGCACCACAGGCATGCAATACCACACCAGCTAAGTTTTTTATTTTTATAGAGCTGAGGTCTTGCTAAGTTACTGAGGATGGTCTTGAACTCATGGCCTTCAGCTATCCTCCTACCTCGGCCTCCCAGATTGCTAAGCTCACAGGTGTGAGCCACTGCATCCAGCCATGTTTCTGCAGCTTTAGTGCCTTTGGCCCACTCCCATGCCTTGAATTTCCCCACTTGCTGCATAACTGTGACCCCACAGACCCAACACACTTTTCCCTCCTGTTGTTTCTCTAGGTGACGACAGTGTCACTTCATGAGCTTCATGAACACGGAACCATGTGTCATCTTCAAAGCTCACCTTTCCTTTTTTTCCCAGCCTCTAATCGCCAACAAAGTCCTGAGGGGCTCTTATCTGACTTTTCCTCTCTGTCCCTCCTGCTGCTGTTTGGCTCAGGATTGCATCATCCCTTAACAGTTGATCTTTCCACTTCCACCTTCTTGACTCTGCAGTCACCCTTTTAATGCTACCAAGCAAAAACGTATCTGGGCATTTGTTGGTTTTTCCATGTGCCAGGCCCATAGAGGGTGCTCACAAGGTAGTGGCATAATCCACTTGATTCCAAAAAGATAGCTTATCACAAAGATGCATAAGAATATATGCAGAATAAGGGGATGAGAAGAGCACCTCCTTCCCAAAATAGGGCAACAAAACAACTGGAGGACGGGAATGACTGAAGTTACCCACCAAATATATGCGCTTATAAACTATGGGCTCCAGGATGGCTCCAGGGAATCTGAGTGGCAAATAGCAAGTGTGGAATCATTTACATTGTCTGTAAAAGATGGAAAGGACAAGCTGTGCAGGAGAAACACAGCTATTCTTGGAATTGAGGTCAGAGAGAACTTTTTCCCAAGGGCTCTGATAAAGGGAATTCTGTGTTGCTTGCTGAATAATCTCATCAGCATTCTTGGAATATCCATAGCCATCAGTTTCATGGGGCTGCTGCTTCTAACGTGACTCAGTGTGGGCCAGGAAAAGAGTGCCCATGTGCTATTTCAGTAAAGATCGTAGAGGTGTGAGGAATGTCAAAACCGTGCCCGTCTATCAGAACTTCTTTGTGAAATGGTTTCATTCATCTTCCTTAAAAAAATCTTCTGTGGCTTCTTGTTCCCAGAAACTTTGCACTCTGTGGATATTCAGTGCTGTCTATAATGTCAGCCCATGTTATAGTTCTGGGTTTTTCCCCAACCCCAGCTGCCCCTGTCCATGTGCACCTCACAACCCAGCCATGCTCGTCTACTTTTCCTAAATGGCTCTGTCCTCTTGATGCCACCTTTGTGCAACCCGGAAGCTTCAGAGGCCCCTTCCTTTACCTCTCTACCTAGCTGTTTCCTCCTCTTGAATACAGCTGGATTTGTTTTTCTTTAAGATCAGAGAGAATGTTTACTCATTATGCCTATAAATATATGTCAATCAACAACTACAAAAGCTACAGTTCTTCAGGTAAAACTGAACCTGTCACCATCAATATGTCACTCCCTTTTTAAGGTATCCAGAATTCCACATTAGAAATTTAGCCTCGGCTCAGCGCCTGTGGCTCAAGTGGCTAACGCACCGGTCACATACACCAAAGGTGGTGGGTTCGAATCCAGCCTGGGCCCGCCAAACCACAATGACAGCTGCAACCAAAAAAAATAGCCAGGCGTTGTGGCAGGCGCCTGTAGTCCCAGCTACTTGGGAGGCTGAGGCAGGAGACTCACTTGAGCCCAGGAGTTGGAGGTTGCTGTGAGCTGTGATATCACAGCACTGTCCCCAGGGGGATAGCTTGAGGCTCTGTCTCAAAAAAAAAAAAAAAAAGAAAGAAATTTAGCCTCATTTTAAACTTACTAAACTTCTTCAAGGACCAATATTCTTGACAAAAAACTTTGCACACACCTGGTTTAGTACAGATAGTACTGTTTGTTTGGTGTTTTTGAGCTAAGGTTAGGCAGTTCCTTTAGTTTCAGTGAGGGGTTCAGGGAGTGCTTACTCTTGAACCTCAGAGTTCCATTTCATGCCCTATTTCTGGGGAAATTCTTTTTTTTTTTTGCAGTTTTTGGCTGGGGCCGGGTTTGAACCCACCACCTCCAGTATATGGGGCTGGTGTCCTACTCCTTTGAGCCACAGGCACCGCCCTCTGGGGAAATTCTTTTCCCAAGATCCAGGAAATGTTACTGCAACACACTCCAGTTTAAGGTAGTAGAAAGAATCCTGGACTGGAATTTATCATTTGGATTCTGATGCTGGTTCTTTGATTAATTATTTAGCCCCTCTGGATCTCAGTTGCCTCATTAGTAAAATGAAATGAGATGGTTAGATTAGATGGTGATTGATGGTAGTGAAAAAGTAATAATAGTTGATTGCTCTGAGCAGGGCACTGAGCAGACATCATATCATTTAATCCTTACAGTGATATTCTGAAGTCAGAATTGCTGTCTCCTTTTACACTTGTAGAAACTGAGGCACAGAGAGATGAAGGGCCTTACCCAGGGTTATACACTGAGTGAGTGAGCAGGCGCTCGGTGTGGTTTCTGGGGGAAGCACTTAACCACTATACTTTCTAGTTCAGTGGTTCTGTGAGGTACTATTTATAGGACAAAGCCTGTATTTTGAAATTTTGAGGAAGAAAAATTAGTTTTACTGAAATCCAGTTTTACATCCTTCCTCCCACGCTATTTTTAAATTCAGTAACTTGTGTTTAAATGAAAACTTTGTTCTCCTTCTTGCTTTTCCCCAAATGTATTTGCCTGTAGGATTCTTATTTGATTATCATAATAAATCCAGGGCAAAAATCTGTCATTAATGCTCTTTGCTGTCCATCGGACATGTCGTGTACTTGAGGGTCTTTCCTAGAAGTGGTCGGTGTCACTTGTAGAGAAGATGCCTTATGCCTCCTTCCTCTCTTCTCTCCTGCAGCCCTTTCACGTAGATGGCTGGAAAATTATCAATCCTAAGTTTTTTGGAAGTGCTAAGTAAATACTTACTACTATTCCTGTGCAAGGCCTTGAATGCTGTGTCTGGCCCATCATTTACTCAGCTGATACTGTGACTACACATTGTGCTAAAAAAAAAGCTTGACATAATAATGAACAAAACACTTACTCTACCCAACGGAGCATAGGGTATAGGTGGAAGCATAGAAAATCAAAGAGACATTTATAAATTCTACAGAAGCTGAATAGGTTTCTTATTATCATCATAAGATTGTACAGATAAGGAATGAGCTTTTATTCAAGTCTTTCCCCAAAGAAATAAAAAAAAAATCTACTTTTTGACAGCATAACACCCATTCAACAGCATTCAGCCGTACCTACAGCTGGTGGAATAATCAGTTCATTTACCATTCAAACTAGGATACCTTTGAGAAAGAAAAGTATTTTATTTTTGTTTACTTCTTTTGAGGCAGGATCTCACTGTGGCCCAGACTGGAGTTTAGTGGCAAGATCATGACTCTCTGGGCTCAAAATGCCCTCCTGCCTCAGCCACTCAAGAAGCTGGGGTGACAGGTGCATGCCACCAGGCCCAGCTAATTTTTAAATTTTCTATAGAGATGGGGTCTTACTATCTTGCTCAGGTTGATATAGAACCTCTGGCTTCAAGCAATCCCTTCCTCTTAGCCTCCCAAAGTGCTAGGATTACGGGGTTAGCCACTGCACCTAGCCTCAGAGTTTATTATAATAATAGATAATAATACCTATCTATTAATAGATATTAATAATATCTATTCTGGGACAGTAAGTATAAACTAGAATTGTACCAGGTTAACTGGAATTTATTGTCACTCTACTAACTAGTATCTGAATTGACCCTTCAATCTTAACATTCTTTAATTATGATTAAATTCTCTGTAGAGTGTGTGTTTGAACCAGAGATGTGTACCTGGTTTTGCTGGGGGTTGGAGAAATGAAATATTCTTTTCCTTGCAGGAGTTTATTTTCTAAGACATTATTTTTTTCTTTGCTTACCACTTTTTTAGGTACAAAAAGCACTTCAATAAAACATCAAGTCAACTGCAGAATTGAAGAATTTCCTCAGATGACTGTCACAAAGCAATAACTATCAGTGATATTTCTGTGGACAGAATACTGTGCTGTCAGGAAATTTGTGTCTGTGTCTCTCTTTTTTCTTATTAAACAAATTTATGGTAGCACATTGTTTTTCTCTCTCTGGAGAGAAACAGAAGACCACATGACCCATACTGATTGCCAAAATTAAAAGGAGTTTCAGGGTTTTGTTTTGGGGACGTCTTAGAACTTAAAAGACTTATCTCAAATGGAACTATGTAGGAGTATTACAAAACAGGTTTGAGAATCTTTGCTCCCAAAGATTCAGGACCTTGTCATGATTTGATTGCATAGCCTCTTCTGTTCTGAATAAATCATTAGTAATTGTAATGAGTTACAAGTCATCCTCCGGGGAATTAGTTTGAGTGACTTTTTATAAACCATCATTATCAATGCCTATTGTCTTATAGTTAGTAGGAATGATTGAGTCATCCCAGTTACAATTTTGAGTCATTCCTTTAAAAGACACATTTTATAACCCTTTTTAAAAATGGCCATGAGAGCAGACGGAAGATGGGAGAGTATGTGTGGGAAGTGTGTGCACACATGTGTGAATGTCAGTACTGGGGAGGGGGGTGGGTGTCTGCACACCTCATGGCCTGCGGTGAGGTGATGGCTCCACAAGTCTGCACTGTGGAGATGGTGAAATCCTGCCTTTGGGTTCAGGCCTTGGCTGATGGCAGCTGACCTTCAGGCTGTAGACTGCCTCATCATTTAGAGTTTTCCTCTTGCCTTGACATAATGAGGTCGGTGCCTCAGTGTCTTAGGAATTGGAGCTGTACTTGCCGAGGCCAATTATTGGATGTACCAATAGTGTTTGTTGGGGGCAACTTCTCTTGGGCTTGGGCTATTAGGAGGGATTTACCAGAGTGCAGGTTTTGTATTTTTCTCCTTGGTTTTTTTTTTTTTTTTTTTTTTTTTTACATTAAAGTCATGACATAATCCAGGGGTGATTTTGTCAGCATTATCTGTAATCATCTTACGCACAGTTAAGTGAAGAAATGTCATGATGTTCTATACTTGAAAAACCTCGGTAGACCCCAGAGTAACAAAGTAGAAAACTAACTAACTCAGCTTACTCTCCAGCTCTGTTGAAACAGTTGAAAATACTAATGTGATAAAGTCTTCTAAATAAATAACCCCATGAATCTCAGTGGCATTCTCCTATAAAAGCCCATATCACTAAAATATGGAAGTACTATGGTGTAGACAAAGGAAAAGGAGAAGTTTGAAGGATTCTCAGTTCACAGGGGCCATCTTGGGGTGCTGGGAAAGCAGCTATAGATTTGACTCAATTTAGAGGAATAAGAAATATTTGGCTTAAATAGCCAATACCTTGAAGTCATGGTTCTGACTGTTCTGACTCTATGTCACAGAGGATATATACAAATTCAAGATGCTCCCCCCCCCACCCCTACAGGGCATTTACATTTTGAGATGGGGAAGGGATATTATTTCACACATGCTGAAACAAAATTTTCTGAAACTGTCCTTAACCTTTACTTCCACATTTGATGGCATTCTAAAACTGCCTGACTCTATTCTGCCCTGTTTCACTTTTTCTTAAGTCGGTTATCGCCCATTAAAATGATTTCACAACTCATTAATGGGTTGTGAGCTGAAGTTTAATGAAGTACACGTCTAAACAGTGTTCGTGGGTGTGCGTGTTTGGAGGCAGGGACGGTGAAGTCATGTTTTCCTATCGGTCGTGTTAATAAGTGTAGCCATAATAAAACGTAAACCGTTTAGTTAATGAGAATATTTACCATAATAAATGCTGTTGGATTGATTTCTTTATGAATAGTGCATTTTGTCTGCTGGGATGAGGCAACTGAGCGTTCTCAGTTTGCCCAGACGATATCCTTACAATACTCGTTGTTGATGTTAAGTGGAATATTGAATAGCATTTTGTCTGTGTGTCTTGGCCGGTAACGAACACTGTTTTGTCATCATACGGTTACCAGGACAGCTTTTGACACTCAAGGAATGCCTGGGAACACCCTTTAGGTAGGAAGAAAACAAGGGAGATGATATTTTAACTCTTGTCTGTTCTGTGGAGTGCCAGACGGGAGGGTGCTTGATCAAACTATAGAAAGGAATGTCCTTTTTGTCTTTGACACGTATGTTTTGTTGCCGTTTGGGAAACATGCTCCAGAATTACAGCATCTTATAATTTTTCCTTTAGAACACATCCCACACTTGTGAAAATTAGTCTCTGTTTAAAAAGACCAAAAGAAGGGCAAAAAAAAAAAAAAAAAAGAAAGAAAGGAAAGAAAAAAGCAGCTGAACTAAAATATTAGAAAATAGTGAATTAGCCTAACTAGTTTTATTTTTTTAAAGTTACCCTTTCAAGGATGTATAATTTAAGCTACACTCGCCTTTTGCCGTGGTGTGATACCTATTTACACCCTGGTGTTTTGTTCTCTTAATTTACAGGGTTAGCATCTCCTTAAAGAATCCTCCCTTAAATGTCTCCTGGGGGGCATTGCTTCATCAAGGACATAAACAATTACAACATAAAACATTACCTTTGGAAATGAAGTCATGCATCTTTCTTAATTGCTGAAGTCTTGTAATTCTGAAGGGGGGATGTTTAAGTCTCATTCACACACTTGCTAAACAAGCAAGTACTCACCAATAGGAAAAGCATGAATCTAAGGGTTTCTTACTTTCTACTAATTATGCGTGGAATGTGCAGGAACCTCAAAGGCAGAGTAATAATGATAGATTTTGAAAGGGCCTTAGCAGTTACTGAGTGCAAAAATATCTTACAGTGGAAGCTGAGATGCAGAAGGGCTGGGTTTCTCTTTCCTGGCTTCCCCTCCTTTCATCCCATCGTACCGTATGGCCATCAGAGTGATCTCTCCACCGCAAAGCTGACATGCATGAACTTCACTGGCAGCTTTCTATGCTTTTGGATTAAAGTTCTGATCTTGGCAGGTCACAGATCAGGTCTTTTGGGATGTGCTTTCTGCTTGTCTCTGTAGCTTCTCTCACCACTTGGGGCCATAGTGCCATAATTTTGAGATTCCTTGATGGTCTTCTTTAATTCCTTGATAGTTTTATATCTTGGAACACTGGTTTTATTTCATCTGACCATGCTTTCACATATGATATTTTTTCTGCCTGAAAGGCAGCTCTTGGTCTCCCCAAAATGTAAGTTGTTCAGTTCAGAGGCTTTTGGTTTTTTTTTTGCTGTGAATCTCTCTATAAAGTAGAGAGATATCTATTCTTCTACCTCAGCCAGAGCCCACCATTGGAAGCCTTTATTGAGCTCCAGGTCTGATTTGGTCATCTTCCCTTGTGGGGTCACGTGTGTCATATAGTACAGTAGACCCCCCCCCCGCGCCCCGTAGTTGACCACCTCCTTAGGATGACTGAATTTTCGTAGACTGGACATGCACCACGTGTCCGTGTCAGTAGAGTAGGCCTGGTTGCTCATGCTGACCACCTCTGTGTGTTGACCAGTTTGTTACAGGCCCTTGGGGGGTCCGCTGACCAGTTTCTTTGGTATTGATTTCTCATTGCTCCTCCCACTGCCTCAGAAGCTCTTGAGAGTAGAGACTGTATCTCCCTTTTCCCAGCACAGGTGCAAACCCACAGTTGAGAGGCTGGGCCTGGCGCCTGCTTTGATTGTTTGGTAGCAGAAATCAGAAAGACAAAAGAGACCCAGGCCTCCCGGTCTCAAGACAGTACGTGTGTCATATTTTTTTGGTTGGAGTAGGGCTGAGAGAAAGTATAGACATAGGATCAAGTTTTTTGTTTTTTTTCTGTCGGGGAAGGTTTTATCACATATGAGGTGGTTTTATCGTATGCTCTTGTTTACAAAAAAGATGGCATAGGGATTGAGGCTTAATTGACCTTAAGTATGGTATAAATTCATACATTTTAATGTATGACTCTAAGTGTTTTGAAAACTGTGCAATTATACATTTAACTGCCGTCAAATTAAGGTATAGAACATTGCCATCACTCCAGAAAGTTCTCTCAGTGCCCCTGTGTAGTCAGTCTTTTCTCTTCCGTGCCTTCTTCTCCATCCCCCACCCTTGGCCTAACAATGGCAATATAGCTTTGAAAGTCTTCAATGGGAAAATTCTAAAAGGCACTAAAGGAGAGGTTTTAATCCGTAAAAATAGATGATCATAAAATGAATTCAGCATTCTTCATCTCTGATAGAGTTTTCATTTGGATATTTTTCCTGAGACTTGAATGTGGCATTTTCTCTCTCCTTTCTGAGCCGTACTTAGGAGGTTCAAGTCCCTTGAGTGGATCATGACTTCACACGTGGATCCCTTTTCTGTATAGTGACTAACATTTATTTTTAAGTGTTAGTATGGTGGTTGTGTCACTTATCCTCTTACAGATTCTAAGGCTTCAGAGAAGCAAGTTTTGGGTTCCTTCTTCTGGGAAGTACCCGAGCCTTGGTCCTGAAAACACCAGAGAAGCTGCCAGATAGCATGGACCCAACTTTTCCTGCTTCCTAAAACTGTCTGTAGTGGAACTGATGCACAAGACCTTGGAGACTTATTAGAAGGTGTCTATTGTGACACTTAGATTCTAGAATTGCTAAATAAAACATTTAGGGTCAGAAAACTATCCCTGGAGCAAGGTCTGATTAAATGGCATATACAGTGGTTGGCCCCAAGAATATGTTGGTGTTCTTATTTTCAAAATGCCATAATTCTATTTTTAAAAATATAAATTTCATGTTGCAGCAAAATCTTAATAATAGCAAGCTAAGAATAGAACGGACTGATGGGTTTAGTGCAAAAAATAACTGTTGCTGTATCTTTGACAGAAAATCTTCACCATCTTAGTATGGTGCCTTGTACCCATGTGGATAATGAGTACTTATAAATATCTGTTAAATGGATGATAGGCTATCTCCTTTTTTTGGAAAGGAAAACCTTTAATTAACCTCTTACTCCTTTTGGCATAATGGCTTCTAGTAGCAAAGATGTTCCCATCCCATTGTGTATATGGGCCGCTAAAAATAGCGTTGATACGTACATTTAGTAGACTTTAATATTTATACTTTTATTAAAAGGTTTTCAGAGAAGTTTTTCATTTTGCAAATGAAGAATCTTAGGTGTCAAGAGGTAAACATATTCAGCACTATGTGATTTTGTATTTGTAAAAAATTATATATATAAAAAATTCGTAATGATACTCATGAAATATGCAGTGATTATCTGTGGGTGTTAATATTGTGGGATGGTTTTCTCTGCATATCAGTTTTTGCAAAACAACTAACATAGGTCATTTCTGTTGTTATAAAAAAGGTAGAGAGAAAACAAGATTACTTGCCCAAAGATAAGGAGTAGTGTCAGCACAGAAATTTTATGTTTGAGCTACAGTGAATTAATGGCACCTGTTTCACCACTTCAAACCCTATGGCAGTTCACATGTTACTGTCTTCTCTGTTACTACCAAACTGTTGGGTTTAGTTCTCTTCATTTCCACTCAGACATTGAAAAGGATCTCATGGCTCGGTGCCCAAAGCACAGTGGTCACAGCGCCAGCCACATACACCAAGGGTGGTGGTTTCGAACCCAGCCTGGGCCAGCTAAACAACTGCAACCAAAAAATAGCCAGGTATTGTGGCAGGCCCCTGTAGTCCCAGCTAGTTGGGAGGCTGAGGCAAGAGAATTGCTTAAGCCCAAGAGTTTAAGGTTGCTGTGAGCTGTGACGTCACAGTCACAGCACTTTACCAAGGGTGACATAGTGAGACTCTGTCTCAAAAAAATAAAAACAAAAAAAGGATCTCATAGAGTCTGGGTGTGCCTACAGAAAAGATGGGGGACTTTTCAATTGTCTGCAGACTTCTCTATACCTTCTTTGTAAAAATTATAATGGAGTAACCATTTTTAAAGGTTATCTTTTAATTCATAAAAAAGGTTTTTATTTTCAGTCAAATGGATGATGTCCCCCTCTTATCCCTTAATCCTCAATGTTTGCTTGAATTTTTTTTTTTTTTTGAGACAAAGTCTGACTTTGTTGCCCTGGGTTGAGTACCTTGGCATCACAGCTCATAGCAACCTCAAACTCTTGGACTTAAGTGATTCTCTTGCCTCAACCTCCCAAGTAGCTGGGACTACAGGCACCCACCACAATGCCTGGCTATTTTTTCCTTACAGTTGTCATTGTTGTTTAGCAGGCCTGAGCTAGGTTTGAACCCACCAGTCCTGGTGTACATGGCTGGTGCCCTAAC